>CAUYQG010169106.1:0-44367 GCA_963574415.1 Tarsius wallacei | reverse complement strand
CTGCTGGGCTCCGGCGATCCTTCCACCTCAGCCTTCCGAGTAGCCAGAACTGCAGACGCGCGCTACCACGCCCGGCTAATTTTTTGATTTTATTGTAGAGATGAGGTCTCGCCAAGTTGCCCAGGCGGGTCTCGAACCCGCTGGCTCAGGCATTCCACTCACCTCAGCCTCCCAAAGGCACGGGATTACAGGCTGAGCCACCGAGCCCAGCAGCTTATGTTAATTTAGCTATTAGATGACAGATAAGGAGAGATCTTCTCCTTAACTCATTCTATACAGAATGAAGGAGTTGCAATTTCCATCTCCCTTAAGAATGACCCATTCCAGGAGCTTAGGAGAGGAAGGGCCACCACAGTTGCCCGAAATGAGACAGCTGTTAAGAGGTGGCAGCAGAAACTATGTGCTGTGTGATCAGATAGCCATTATGTACTATGTACCTCATCTTCCCCGTACTCCTCAGGTTAAGCAGTATTAAGATGCCCAGGGGGGCACAAAGATGTTTGGTTTTCTTTGGGTTTGGGGAGGAGAGGGTGGGACATAGCTTCTATTGTTTGTCTCTTAAGACAAGTTATTGACTGTGTCCCTAACTAGCTGTGTACCTTTGGGCGGTTCACTTCCTATCCCTGGGTCAGTTGAATGCCTCAGTGTTGTGCACTGTAGAATGCCCACTGCAGGAGGTCTTTAAGGAGCATTCCAGTTCTGACACCCTGGGATACTAAGCAAGGAAATGAGTTGGCACCATGGGAGTCCTGGGAATGGGGGACAAAAGATGAGAGAGTTCGCCACTGGCTTTAGTAGAGAGTTCCACCAGGTATGGACAGAAGAACAATCTCTTTCAACCCAGGGCCTTTCTTCACAGGCAAAGCTCAAATAACATTACCTCCCTCCAACCCAAAGGCAAGGGTGATGATGGCTGGTGTGGGGTTAGGAGTGCTAATAAGTTGATTCGGGTGAATTACTTGGAAATGCACAGATGAAAGGCAAAAGATAAGCACCTAGAATGACTATTATTACCCTTGGAACTTTTCATTGTTTGGGCAAAGCCTCATTTGAGAACTCCATGTTTCTTAGTAAATACTGTTCATGCCCTTAAATGAGATTGAGAAGAGGCCGTCTTTCTGGGGACTGAGGGTAGGTCTTAGCCCACTTCCTTCCTAAGAACTTTCAGATGCTACTTTCATTTACAAAAAATGTCATCTACCTGAACTGACTTCCTGCCTCCTTTAGTCAAACCAAACCTGTAAGGCAGGAATTGCTCTTTAGCACAAATGGTAGAAGATGTAAAGCATGCTTTGAAGAGAGAGAGCTGCTTAAAGAATTCTAATAATGATGCTGATGGTTGACATTTGTGTTGTTGTAAGGTTTGCTGATCACATTTGCATACACTTTGATTACCTTCCTATGAAGTGGACCAAGATTCTGTCCTTTAAATCTGAGGGAAATGAGACTTGAGCAGGTCCCTGGTAATCATTGGACTTTTATGCTAAAAGAACATTTGGGGATTCCCTAGTCCAAACCCTTCATTTTACAAATAGAGAAACAGACCCAGAGAAGTTAAGTGAATTCCCAAATCCACACAACCAGTTAGCAGCAGTCAGAAGTGCCAATGAAGTCTCAGATCCCAACCTTGTAGGGAACATGTAGACAGGGAATACAGATCTCTGACACCCAGACTTGGCTGGATTCTTTCTGTCACTCCACCTTGAGTCTCTTGAATTAAAGTAAAATTTCAGAGTCCCACACTCCCCTGGTATTTTAAGGTCTGGAAGTGAGGAAGAATGACAGGGGTAGAGAGGGTTGCATGATTTTTAGAAACTGTTCATGGGTCATTTTCAAGAATCTCTTTCCTAGAGTCAACAGCATAGAGTAATATGAAGCATAGCACAAGGAAATAGATGCAATATTTTAATATAGCATGCACCTAGAAATATCGAAAGACTAATAAGGTTTTACTTCCTCAATTCAAGTTTTTTTTTTTTTTTTTTTTTTTTTTTGTGTTGGCGTCTCACTCTGTCGCCCAGACTGGAATGCAGTGGCCGCTCCCGGCCACCGCAGCCTCGACCTGCTGGGCTCCAGCGATCCTTCCGCCTCAGCCTTCCAAGTAGCTGGAATTACAGGCACACGCTACCACGCCCGGCTAGTTTTTGATTTATTGTAGAGATGAGGTCTCACCAAGTTGCCCGGGAGGGTCTCGAACCCGCAGGCTCAGGCAATCCACTCACCTCAGCCTCCCAAAGCGTGGGATTACAGGCTGAGCCACCGAGCCCGGCTCAATTCAAGTTTTGAAAAGTTTTCTTGGTATATTTATCTTTTGTGGATTTTTTTCCCCACCAAGTCACTCCTGCTACCTTAAAGATTTAGAAAAAAATCTCAATTAAGGTTGCAGAACTCCAGCAAGACATCTTTTCCCAAAAAGCCAATAAATTTGACCTCATCTCCCACACCTGGCCCAAGTTCTAAGCCTATGAAAACTCCAGCTCCTCAGACTTTTGCAATAACAAACCATTCAACCCAATGATTTTCAGTGCTTATTATAACTGCCACGCCCTGCGTTTAATTGTGTTGAGTCAGGGTTGAGAAGTGCTCCTCCAGTTGTATCTCTGGGGGCTTTATTTGCATTCTTCTGGAACATTGGGTCCTCTGCTAGGCTTCACATGTCTCAGAATTAATCCTCTTTTCTCCAGTTGGCCCTGAGTGCTCGCAGCTGCCACTGTGCCCTTCTCCCCTCTAGGTCTACACAGTGTCTGCTTGTCTCCCAAACAAGAAGGTAGAACCCAGAGAGTCTGGTATAGAAATGAGGGACTTTTCCTTTGCAGAATAAGAGAAATGAATAATTTGGGATTATGATTAAGAGAGCCAGATTTACAAGGAAACACAGAGAAGGCTAGAGAAGGGTAAATGCTAGGCAGTGGGAGAAGTTGATTAATGGAACTAATCAAACCTCTATTTTGAGCAAAAAGAAATAATAGTAGTGGCAAGTAAGAACAGAAGCCCCAAAAGAGATGTTGCTTTTTGTTATTAAATGTCAATAATAAAAATGAAGCCAGCCCCATGGAAGATCAGAGGCAGAAGAAGGTCCTGGGTGATGGCCTAGTGAGGACAACTTGCTCAGATTACAAATGAACAAACAGGCCCAGAGAGAAGTGGTCCGGCCCTAGGCAAGTCACAGGCAGCCATAGTACCTCATTCCACTACCTGCAGTCATCTTCCTTTTTTCTATGTGGTTCTCTGCATGTGTCTTGTCCTTGTGCCTGCTTTTTTTTTTTTTTTTTCCTTTCCAAAAAGTTAGGAGGGCCACTTCCAGAAGGAAAAACTAGGACTGGAATTTTTAAACAGCTACAGGAAATCCCCAAGCATGGCAATTGAAGGAACACGATTGACAGCCCTTCAGCACAATTGACAAAGCCAGAATCAAAACAGGAACTAGTAGGCAACAGGCCACCCTTCAAGAACAGAGAATTCAAAAATAAGAAAAAAAAATAACTGCTGAGGGAGCAACTGAAAGTCTTACCACCATTTCTTGTTGCATAGTGTGTGTATGTTTTGTTTTTAGAAAGTAATCTTTGAGGGCAGTGCATCTAGCTCAGTGATTTATTGATCAGCTTCAACGGGTACAAGAACACCCTAACATTTTATGCCAGCTTTATCATGAATATGCATTTGATGTCACAATAGGTCCATAACTGTTTTCTGTAAGACCCCAAAAAGAGTCATGTCCCTGACCAGTCTGGGCAACATGGTGAGAACTTGTCTCTACAATAAATCAAAAAATTAGCCAGCCAGGCAGTGGTAGCGCATGACTATAGTTCCAGCTACTTGGAAGGCTGAGACAGAAGGATCACCAGAGCCCTGCAGGTTGACACTGGGGTGGCCGTGAGCGTGCCACTGCACTCCAGCCTTGGGCGATGGAGTGAGACTCCAACTCAAAAAAAAAACAAAAACAGTCATGTCCCATAAAAATCAAGAACATCTAGAATATGTTTCTACATTTATACTACATATTATTACATTTGGGCCCATTTTTAGAGTTGGTGTTTTACCAAGAGATGCCTTTCCTCTGTTTGTCAGAACAGGTGCAGAATCAAAGTGCCATTAAAGTAAACACAACAAAAAACTAAACAAAACAAAATTGATTTTAAAGACAGCAGTAGTCCTAAAAAGAGAGAGATTTCTATCTTGGACCGCCCCTATAGTTTTTCCAGTCATGCATGGCGGCTTCCATTATGTGGATCAGTGGGTCAGAAATATAAGCTGAACCTCTCAACATTTTCTATACAAAAATCATAGCCTCATCACCCATGAATGTATCTTTAAAAAACCCTTGAACTTATTTAAGAGAGGAAGCAGTCTATGGTATCTCTCAAAATATACTACACAGATGTTCCACCACAAAAGCACTCTAGGATGAAGTAAATTTAGAAAACTGCTAATCATCCCCCCCATACTGGAAAATCACAGTAAACAATGGTGTTTCAAAGGCTCTGAGAAGTCCTGTCATAAATAACCGTTTCAACATCTTGAACTCAATGTTTGCTCACCTTACTTGACCATGACACTCTTTTGTATGTAGTGTCTATTAACATCTCATGGAGTACATATTGGAAAACATTGATCCAGTAGACTAGGATCTGGACTAGAAGGCAAGAAGTTTGGATTCAAATCCCAGTTCTGCTACTAATTAGACATGTGACCTTAGGTAATTTGACTGCTCTGAGGGTGTAGAATTTAAAAGATTTCCAAGGTTCCTTCTGGAGCTGTAATCTATCCAACATGATCTCTGGGTTGGCCGGTGGTCTAAGATTCTGCTTATAGTTGTTTTCCATAATGATGCATGTTTTCTTCCAGGAGACTGTGTGGTACAACAATATCACTTATAAGCTACCTTCTCTTAAGAATTCTTTGGAGAGATAAGGCAAATATGGAGTCACTAGAACAGAAGGGAACCAGCACTGTAAAGTCAGGTCAGCTTTATTCACTGTGATGAATGCATGCGGTAGGCCTAAAGCCCAAGCAAACACAAAGGCAACCAACTGGTGGCCACATGCGTTTGATGGGGCTGGATTTTTAGAAACTACACAACCTTTCAGAGGCCAGGAAGGTTTTTAACCAAGCATGATTACATGAGCTTAAAGAGCAAATGCTTCTTTTCAAAGGACCAAAGTTATTCTCACAGGCATTGTTACCCTCTAGGACAATCCCCTGTCTCTAAGAAAAGGAGTGCTGACTTCAGCTCACTTTCAAAGGCGTTTGAGTCAGTAACAGCCCTGACAGCAAGCTTTCCCAGGGAATAGAAGAGGCCTGGGAATACTTTAAATACCACCTGGGAAGCGTCTTGAGCTCTTGCACAATTAAAACATGTAGTCTTAATGCATCACCCAGGGAAGTAGCCTGGGGTGACACATTAAGACTACATGTGCTTTCTGCATCCTAGGCACAGGAAGCTCCATAAAATTTCTGCAGGCAGAGCCTAGGGAAGACGTCTTAAAAAGCAAAGGCCCCAGGGCTGCAGGCAACAGGGCCAAGGATAAGTTGGAACTTGTGCCATGGAAAGGCTTTCCTTCAGCCCCCACCGTGGCAATATATGTGTCCTTGCCTCCGGGTGGGGTCGCATGTTTAGACAGACTGTGCTGTGGGTAGCTTCCTATTAATATAAGGAATCTTCGAATATAAATTCATCTCATCACCCCTTTGCCCCTTGGTGTCCTGTGAAATTTAAACAGTTTAGCAAAGCATAGCTCTATCACTCCAGCTGAACTTTGCCTTGTGTTAGAAAGCCTGAGCTCAGCAAATGGAGTAATCTGCAACTGTTTAGAAGAATGAGGAGGTCACTATATACTCCAGTGGAAAGCATTCCAAGATTGTATTGTTGCATACAATACAGTGTTGATATGTGCTACTTTGGGATTAAAAAATAGGCAGAAATAAAAACATTTGTTCAGATTTGTTTATATTTGCATAAGCACTGAAGAATATATAATAAACTATATTATACATCTGTAATGGCTGTGGAGAGATAGCATATATAGGCTATACCGAGATTAGGTGGGGATACGAGGGGGGAGAAAGATGTCTCAGCATATACCTATTTATATTATTGTAATTGTTGAACATATTTAAAAACATAAAAGCCTGGGCTCCAGAATTAGCAGACTGAATACTGGCTCTTCTGTTTCCTAGTTTTGAGCAAGTTACTTCACCTTCTTTAACCCTCCATTTCTTTACTTGTAAAATGGGGATAATTACAGTACCTGTTGTATTAGGGCTGTTATTTATTATTTGTTTGTTGAGATGAGGGTCTCACTATGTTGCTTAGGCTAATCTCAAACACCTGGCAGGGGTTGTTATTTAAATTAAATGAAATAATATCTGTATGTAGCAGGAATCTCTGACATATTATAACTACCTAATAAATATTAACAATACTTTGATTGCTATTGACATTATTTTTACTTATTGAGTTCTGATTGATCCTTCAGATGCAGGTCAAGTAACACCTCCTGTGAGAAATTTTCCCAGACTAGGGCAGTGAAGAGTTTCTTCCTCCTCTGCTTCCATGATATGCCTGTCTGCGTTCATGCTGCTCTCCCAGGCTTGGGTCCTCATTTTCACATTGACTCCCCACTGGACTTTGGGCTTCTGAAAAGCAAAAAATCAACCCCTGCATCAGGTGCACCATAGGTAGATATTTGTCAGTAAATGTTTGGTGAAAGAATGAAAGAACTAATAAAATTTCTATTTTCTGTACAAGAGCCTGTCTGAGGCTGTCCATGGGAGTTTTACTTCCTGGTTTAGCCCGACAGATGCCTGTCTGTCATTTGTTAGGTCTGCAGGGAGTTGCTCAGGAGAATAGACTGCAATAAGCAGCCTTCAGTGCTTGCAGCTGAAGCCTGACTTCACTGAGAATGTGCCAGGAGGGAAACTGGAGATCTATAGGGGCCTCCTGGGAAAAGCAGGAAGCTGGAGCTCTCCATGGACCATAAGCCAGGCTGGATCGCAAGTGGACCGTTCAGGCTGACACTCCAGCTGTCCCTGGCTGAGGAGCGATTGGTGCTTCTGCATCAGCCCAGGGACCAGTCTCGACAGTCACAGAACTGTTTCTGCCCTCTCTCTCCCTGAGTTTGTTTCTCTGGGGTGTGATTTAGTTGAGGAAGAGCTGACAAAAATGAAACTAGAGTAGCAACATGCTACGCAGCAAGTTGCAGGTCTAGAAGCCAGAACAGCTCACAGGTACTTGGGTGACACGCCACAAGAAAAGCAGCCTGAAGACCAGACCATAGAACAAAACCCTCACTCCATTTGCATTTGGTATGCTCTTTTTTTGTTGTTGTTGTTGTTGTTGTTGTTGTTTTTTGAGTTGGAGTCTCACTCTGTCACCCAGACTAAAGTGCAGTGGCCGCTGCTGGCCACCACAGCCTTGACCTGCTGGGCTCCGGCGATCCTTTCACCTCAGCCTTCCAAGTAGCCGGAATTACAGGCGTGTGCTACCACGCCCAGCTAATTTTTTTATTTATTGTAGAGATGAGGTCTCACCAAGTTGCCCAGGCGGGTCTCAAACCCGTGGGCTCAGGCAATCCACTCACCTCAGCCTCCCAAAGCACGGGATTACAGGCTGAGCCACCGAGCCCGGCTGGTATGTTCTTCTTTTAGGAGTCAAGTCAACAATGCCTACTGTTGTCAGGTGGATCTAAATCCAGAGTTGATCTATCCAGTGGGTTGAGCTTAAACTTGTGGCCTCTCTGAGCTTCACTTTCCTTGTCTGGGAACCTTTGAGAGAATTATAGAACACACATATACTAAAGGATTAAGAATTTATGAAATAAATGTTTCTTTCCTTCCTTCATTATTGAGTACTGTTGAAGGTGAGAAAGACAAGGTTTCCACAATCTTACTGTAGAGACAACATATACCACATACATACACACGTACATCATACACATTACACACATCCATACCATACAACACATATACACCACATATACATACACACCACACACATACCATTGCATTCATATACACAGACACATACACATACACCACGCACATACATACACCCATACACATGCTAAGTTTAGAACACTTATGAAACAACAACTCTAGCAACAACGGAAGAATTTTACAGTTCTTCCATTGGCTGCTCCCTAACTAGAAACAGATCGTCTTCCCCCCAACTGTTTCTGGGCCAGAGTTCCTCTAAATGTGGGTCTGTTCCTGGTGATTTCGTTTCCTTTTCTTGGTCAACAGTCATTCGACACCATTGCCTGAAATGTCTTCTGCAGCCCCGGCCTTTTATTAGTTCATAAATCTGGGATCAGAGGGAATACTTACACAAATTCATGGGGACTCCACCATTTATTGAATGACTACTGTGTGCCCAACACAGTCCATTGTCTCTGATTCTCATTTCACCCAGCAAAACACAGTTATTATCCCCCTCACACAACAAATGAGAAAATTGAGGTTCAGTAAGGTCAAAAGATTGCATCACAAGTAGTAAAGGGCAGGGCTGGGATTTGAACTTGAGTTAGCTATCTTGAGCCTGAGTTGTTTCAACACAAAACTCCATTTGAACTCTTCAGGTCTTCAGGAGTTCTAATCTGTTGTTCTGAATACTACCCAGGCCATTTCTCTCCCAAGTTTCCACTTGGGTCCCTCTTGGTCCAAGCTTCCTCTACTCCCCTTTGCCCCTTTGGAGCAGATCCCTGCTGGCAGAAGGCTGGCAGCCTCCTTTTCCCTTGCCTCCTGCCAGCATAGCCAATATAAACTTCTCACTGGAAAACACCATGCCCTCTGGACAAAGGCTCTGTGTCATGCTCTAGGACCTGCCTGATGGGCCTTATGTGAAAGGACCCAGCTGGATAGCTGGGCTGCCAGGCCTTGGATGGGCAGAATTCATAAACAACTTCTCCAGCCATGGACCTCTGAGTGGACCAGAGCCAGGTGCTGCCTACCTCAGTGTCTAAACTTCCTAGACTTTAGGCAGCCAGAGCCATTTTCTGGGAAACCAGCAGGGCAGCTGTATGTTCAGGGGCTGAGGCTGTGGGCTCCAGCACAACAGAAAATGGGCTTCTGAGTCAAGTAGACTCAGCTTTAAATCCCAGCTCTGTGGCCTTCTACCTTTCCGATGTTAGGAAAATGGCTTCTGCTGCCAGAACCTCAGTTCCCTCAGCTGCACATGAAGCTAAAAACATCTTCTTTTTTTATTTATTTTATTTTTTTTTTATTTTTTGAGTTGGAATCTCACTCTGTCGCCCAGACTGGAGTGCAATGGCCGCTCCCGGCCACCGCAGCCTTGACCTAATGGGCTCCGATGATCCTTCCGCCTCAGCCTTCCAAGTAGCCGGAATTACAGGTGCGCACTACCACACCCAGCTGATTTTTTTAAATTTATTGTAGAGATGAGGTCTCACCAAGTTGCCCAGGTGGGTCTCGAACCCGTGGGCTCAGGCAATCCACTCACCTCGGCCTCCCAAGGCGCGGGATTACAGGCTGAGCCACCGAGCCCGGCTAATAACATCTTCTAGCTCAGTGCTTGAGTCTCAGTCTCCTTGTCTCTGAGATGAAAGAACTGAACTGCATGACTTGAGGTTTCTATCTGAAAAACTGTGCAGGCTGGGGTGAGGGTGTCCTTCCTACTCTTGGGTACAGTACATGTTGTCTCTCTCAGTGTGATCTCAGCCCTGTGGGAGAGTCCTTAGTTTAATTCAACAAATTTCATAGAGCACCCCATAATGCATACCATATTAAAGCCTTAACATACAAAGATGAACAAGCACAGGCCCTGCCCTTAAGGAATTCATAGGCCAGTAGGAATGATAAGACTCATAAAAACAAATATTATATATGGTGGAAAGTGATAAGTGGACTAGGAGGGATACAGATAAAAGACTAGGAAGTTTGAGAGCAAAAAGAGACTCATTCTATGCCAGAGGGAGGTAAAGATATGGCCAGTCCATGAAGGGTCTTCAATGATAGTTTGGACTTTATAGAGCCAACTGTTGGAAGCCATTAAAGGCTTCTGATCAGTCACTGGGCAGATCAGAGCCATGGGGGTTGGGGCCTTTTGTTAGTTCTCTACCACCTAGAGTAGTCAGACTGTAGAATTTCTAAAAGGGAAAGGCCGTTTTCCACCATTTTCACAAGGACTTTGTTCCCTGAATGAAATAGTTCAGGATTTGCATGAAATGTGCAGCTGTCAAAGGCTGCCGTTTGTTCCTGACCTTGAGTCTTATGCAGCCTGATACCCACTCTCTTTCTGCATCCTCTCACCCAGCTGTGTCCCTGCATGAAGGACATGAGAATGAGGCATGTGGGGCAGGAGGCAGACATCCAGCTCCAGGAAACAGTCTTGCCTCAACAGACAGAGGCCCCTAAGACCTTTGCTTCCTTACCGTCTTGCCTTGACCTAGATCTCCACATGCTGGCAAGGAGTCACCTTTTGAGGAGAGGCTGCGTCAGTGAGTTGCAGTTGGTCTGAGTCACCTGAGAAGTGTGTGTGTATGTGTGTGTTCAGGACAACGTGTTTTGTAGCTGATTTCAATCTGAGTCAGAATTGTGCAACCTTCAGCACATTGCTATCTAGAGAAGATAAGCTTGAACAGTCCTTTCCAGGACCCAGCAGCAATAAACTAGCATTCTGGATGTAAACACAGCTGTTTTCCAAGCTCTAATTTCTGATGATGAAGGGGCCTGCAGCATTAGCAGAAGGGATCCAAGTGGCTCATGGAGTTGGTTAAATCTCTCAGAGAAGCCGGGCTCGGTGGCTCAGCCTGTAATCCCGCGCCTTGGGAGGCTGAGATGAGTGGATTGCCTGAGCCTGCGGGTTGGAGACCCGCCTGGGCAACTTGGCTAGACCTCATCTCTGCAATAATCAAAAATTAGCCAGGAGTGGTAGCACGTGCCTGTAGTTCCAGCTACTTGGAAGGTTGAGGCAGAAGGATCGCCGGAGCCCAGCAGGTCGAGGCTGCGGTGGCCGTGAATGGCCACTGCACTCCAGTCTGGGCAACAGAGTGAGACTCCAACTCAAAAAAAAAAAAAAATCTCTCAGAGAGGCAAGGGTCTACAGCTAACCTATTCTTCTGGCGAGAAATGTGGGTGAGGCGCTGGTGAGCTCTGCCCCAGACAAGCTGCCTTCACTTTGCTCATCAAGGTTGAGCCTGACATAGTCATGGAGATGAGGAAGACGAAGAGTTTTCATGCTTTTTCTACCACTCACCAGTCATGTAGCCTTGATCTTCCTCTTGTCTCACTGGCATCCATGTCCTCATCTATAAAGTGGGACTAGTGTAGTAAAACCCCAATAGTATGACAACCAGGAAGACAATCCCAAAAGACCCACGAACGAGCAAAATACCTGTCAGACTATCTCCTTTACTCAGATAAAAGCCCCTTGGCACTCCTCCTGGAGTCTGTGTTTTCTTGGTTTACATATAGAGAAAATACTTGGTTTTCTGGCTTCCATGCTTAGCATAGATGACAAACAGTTGATTGGCAGGAAGTTCAGCTGCTAGAGATAGGCATCAATACAGGCATATTGATTACTGATAGAAACATAAAAGACAAACAAGAGAGAAAGGAAAGGAAAGAAAAACCGAAGGGTAGAAACAAGATCTTTCCAATCAACAGGCATCATTTAGTACCAGGGCAAACAGGTTTACACATGGCAATCAATGTCTCCAAAGACCATCATGCCTAGGACTCTAGAATGACAACTGATACAAGGCTTTCCAAGGAAATTTCAGATAACTGCACTTGGTAACTTTTGTTTAGCAAGGAAAGGCTTTACAAAATATTTTAGAAAAATTTCCTTCCACATGTTTCAGATAAACATGTTTTAGTGCTTAAAGGAGAAACACTACAATATCCTAAAACTTCAGATACTAGAAAAGACATAAGCCTTCCAGAAGGATTCTGGAGTGCACAATTATACCCATTCTCTGCCTGTCAGGTTTTCACCCAAGGATCAAATCAAATAATGTACTTATTTGTTTAAAATATAAACTTTTCCTAACACATGAGGGACACCCACTGTGGGAGGAGGAAGAGTGGGGATCAGAAAATGAAATTTTTGAGCAGAAGAAATGTCCTTGTTCCGTGAGTGGAGCTGTTGTCATTATGTCTGTATGAACACTGTGGACTTGTAGAGAAATGCAACCAATTTAGCTACACACCTCTCTCTCTGCTACTTATTGGGCCTTGTGCCAGGTGCTTGAGCAAGAGGGACACACAAAAAGCATGAAGCTGCCTTCCAGAAACTTACAGTCTAATAGTTGCTTTTCAAGACTGCCTAGGCCAATATGAGGTATTGGGTAAATATCACCCCTCCTGATATATTTAAATATATTTCAGTGCAAAAATAGTTGTTCATGTAGAAAAACAAAAAAATACAGAAGAGAAGAGAGAAAAATTAAAGACACCTGCAATCCCACCACACTGAAATAACCAGTATTAACATTTTTTATTAATAATCACTATTGGCCAGGCTTGGTGGCTCACACCTATAATCCCAACACTCTGGGAGGTTAAGATGGAAGATTAGCCGGGCTTGGTGGCTCAGCCTGTAATCCCATGCCTTGGGAGGCTGAGGTGAGTCAATTGCCTGAGCCCGCGGGTTCAAGACCTGCCTGGGCAACTTGGCGAGACCTCATCTCCACAATAAATCAAAAAAAAAAAAATTAGCCGGGCGTGGTAGCGCGCGCCTGTAGTTCCAGCTACTTGGAAGGCTGAGGCGGAAGGATCGCTGGAGCCCAGCAGGTCGAGGCTGCGGTGGCCGGGAGCGGCCACTGCACTCCAGTCTGGGGGACACAGTGAGACTCCAACTCAAAAAAAAAAAAAAAAAAATCACCCTGTGGTTGGCAAAGCATCTGTTTACCTCCTGAAGAACATGTTCAGGTGACAGCAGTCACAGGTGAGTTCTGGATCACAGGTTGATGCCAACGTGCACTAAGGTTGCACCCCCAAATAGCCTATTTCCAGCCCTCTCAGTTTGCTTCATTACCCAAAACCCTAGCTTCCCTGGCTCCCATAGCCAGGGATGGAGAGGGAGGGAAGGTGGATTGGAAAGCTTGGTTAACTAGGAGTTCTAGGAGTTCTCGTTGCTAATCCTGCGTTCTCCATTGGACTCAGAAGAACTGCTGAACTGATGAGCAATCTTGGTGCCTATAAGACAGAAACACAATCCCTTTACTTGGCCCTTGTAGCTTGGGTAACTTGGACAACACGCCCCATTTTGGCACCTCTGATAGTCTGACTCAATTCCTCTGCGCAGAGGAGAAACAGGGACTCCTTGGACAAAGCATGTATCTTCCATAGCCAAAGAATCAGGCAATTCTCCAGATTTTGGGAAACTTCTTTAGTGACAAACCCCAAAACCTGTTCTCAGATGAAGTTCTTTCACCCCTAACTTTAAATACGTCTGAGTTCCACTTCAGTGATTTGGTTAAGTCAATGCCTTGCATGTAAAACAGCATCAAAATAACTGGAGCATAAAAACAAACAAAAACAGTACTTGACCAAGGCCTCTCATGTCCTTCCCTGCTCTGGGGCTCTCCAAGCATTGTTCATAAATGGGTAGAAGTCCACAATATTGTATGACTCATCAGTGACAGTACATATTAAAACCTGATGTGATTTAATATTTACTAACAGTTTTTGCTTGTTAGTATTTACACACTTGGCTTAGCAGATGGAAAGGCTGAACAGAATGCTATGGAAAGAAACTAGACCCATTCAATCCTATACCTTAGCTTAGAGATACGCTATCTCCAACCAAGTTACCCAGTTGCTGGAATAATTATCAGAAGGCCTCAGTAGTCAGTGCTGGCACGCATGGAGTCTTTAATTGGCAACACTTATTGGCTGTGAATTCATTTAGTATTTGGTTTAATGATGACACAAAGTTGATCCCAAGTGCCACATTCAATAAATTCTTCTAATTTCTAAATGGACACACCACTCTGAAAACTTGCATGACAGTTGCCCACATACAATATTCTCCCTTTAAGAATTGAAAATAAGTCATTTCTGTTTGAATCAGAGTGGACAAACTCCTTTGGGGACAGAAAAATCTGACCAGAGATTGCAGCTGGGGCATCTGAAGTATCGCTTGCTGGATACATTTGGAAATTTCGGGCATTTTGTCTGCTGCACTTAGGAAAGAGGGATTAAGCCTGCAGATTCAGGAATGGGTTTCCAGCATTCAAATCCCAGTTTACAATTTTATGCATGTGGGCAAATTAGTTAACTTCTCAAAACCTTAGTAACTTCACTTAAGAAATAATAATAAACTATCTCCTGCTGTCAGGATTAGGTGAGATCAACTCTGTCAAGTGGCTAGCATTCTATGATTGCACACATGGTGAATTTGGTTGAATAACTATTAGCTCTTATTATCATTTTATTATTACTAAATGTGCTTAATCTTGAGAGGCTGCTGGAAACTCAGTGCATTTCCAGGATTAAATCAGATTTTAAAAGGAAACTTCTCAATTCTCATTATGACCTTTAAGGTTGTTTCTCTGAGGCTTTGAGAATATCTCTCAGTTTTCTTAACACAAAGATCATTTTTGTACTCCCTCTAACACCAAAGTGGTTAGGAGATAAAAACGTGTTCTTTATAATGCCAGAATCTTCCCAGGTGATGTCAAGAATCCTGAGATAGGATAAGGGAAAAGGTACAGACTCTCCATATTCTACTACTTTATTTTGTGATTCAGGGCTTTTGTGATCTGCTTTGGTTTCTTCTGGCTACAAATCAGTGCTGGATGATGACTTCAATGGCTATATTAACTGTGTCCAACCACTTCCATCTCACGGTTGCCTATTGGGAATTGTGAATGCTGGGACTCTATGTTTCACAGCTAATGGATGCAGCTAAATAGATGGATTAAGTGAACTTAATTGATTTTGCCCAAGTTATGGGCAAGGTAAAGGGGCAAACATGGATTGGCAGACAAGAATAATCTTAAGGCTATCAAAATGAGATAAGAAATCTGAAAGATTTCCATTATTCACTAAGAAAGACTTCATCTAGGACCCCTGCTTAAAAAAAAAAAAAAAAGAACATGATTAGAAGACAGCCACAAAATGGAGCTCACCAAAGATAAATGAGCTAAGACATGTTGTATTTGAAACATTTGGATCTTTCTTGGCATGAGACTTACTCCCCTCTTGCTGGCGTCTTTTCTCCCTTTTCAGCTTTTATTTATTATAAACAAAGATTATCCCCAGACCTGAATATGATTTGTCAGGATATTCCTCTAAAACATTTTGTCTCTATCTATTTCTTTCTTTTTCTTTAATTTTTTAAGCCATAGGTATGTAATAGAAATTTTCTTCCTTAAAGTAATTGATTTATTTGTGCTGACATCATCATAATGTCTCAACATGAATTTATTTCATGTCCAAGATGATTAAAAATACATATTTCTTACCCTGAAAAACAGAAAGTCATGTTTTTCTTCTCGTAAAGGAACTCAACCCTGAAAACTTGGGCTTTGTTCAAAATTCCCAACTTATGACTTTGAGGCTCATCTAAGGGTCTTTCCTTTTCTTTCACCATAATGTTCCCACGGTAAATGCACTGAAAGCAGAAATCCCCAATATATGGGACAAAACCCCTGCAAATTTGACTCACAAACTAAATGTTTCATTGTATCCACAACACATCTGGACCAAGGTGGGTTTTTTTTTTTTCCTCATTTAAAAAAACTCCACTCATTCGTTTATGTCTTTACATCTTAAACAAAATGAATTAATGGCTTTAAAACCCTTTGCACTAAAAAAGGAAAGTGCTTTCAGTCTGACAACTTAAATGATAAGTTGCAGCCCAATGTGTTTTGAAGTGGACCAAACATAAATCCATCTTCAATAGGGAGTTTTAATTGGAAGCCACACTGACCCTTAACTCCAGTGTTGCTGCCACACAGCTTGTGATAATGAAGACTGACAAATTGTCTTAGCTGGATGTAGACTTTCAATATACTCCCCTTGTGGCCTTGGCCACACCAGGCATTAGAAAGGAGACATGCATTTCCCAGGTGTAGGAAGACTAGGCTGCAAGGGCCCCCTATGTAGGGGAAGCAGGTGCTTCATGGAGGAAAGGGGACTGGAAGGGAGCCAAACATATCTGAGCAGTGGGAAGCCCAGGGAAGTACCTTTGAAGTGAAAGGAAGGAGGAGGAGTAAGGGGGAAGAAAAGAAACAGTCTTTTCTCATGGAGAATTCTGTCTGCTTGTGGCCTGTTTGGGAATTAAGTTATAAAATTTTCTGGTGCTTCTTAAAGTTGGTGTGGGAGGGCTTACAGATTTCATGTAGAGTTCTGATGATTTTTTTCTCCTGCAGAAAAGCAAACCAGAAAACAACAGGAGTTTGTAGCTTAGAGTGTGCTGTTGAGCAGAGATTGCGATATTGAGACCATTCCAGGAGAGGAAGTTTTAAGGCCAAAATTAAAATAGCACATTTGTTCCTTGCAATTTGACTTCAGAATCCCCCAAGGCTCCTTCCTTGAGGAGCCTTATTTTTCATCTGAGAGATGTTGTGCACCATATGGATTTTTTTTTTTTTTTTTTGGTTTACATACTGTATTTGCCAAGAATGTCTTATGAGACACAGCACCTCATTTTCCATGGGTGTCCCAAGAGATACAGGTAGCTTCAAAGCTCTCTCTGTATTTCCTCTGGTAAATGTAAACATGCAGAATAAAACAACACTATTTAGCAAATAAAATGATACTCTCGTAACTTTTAAGTTGTGCAAATCATAATTACTGCAATCTCAATAATTATTATCACTTAATGTTCAAAGAGCACCAACCTTCATTTAGAAGCATACTAAAATTGGAACCTAGCCTTGACATTAGTCTATTAAGACTCAGAGCCTCAACAGAAGGCATATGCATGTCTGAACATTTTGACTTAATTTACAGGTGAACTCAATCAATGTGTCAGTTTCCACTGAACCTCCAAGTTGATTGACTAAATTGATTGAGCAAGTTGACCTAGGGCGCTGTTACCATGTAGACTTACCTACCACATCAGAGGGGCGTTAACTACGGGACAGACATCAGGTGAAATGGAGAAATCCAGAGTAGTTGAGTGTCATGTTATTCTCTCTGCAATTTTCCATAATTGTTGCTGGTGTGTTTTTGGATATTGGCAGTCCTCAAAGGAATGAGATCCACTAAGGTGGACTCATAATGGAGTTGTAAAAGTGTTGAATTTAAGGGGAACATATTCAACCTTCCACTGACAAGCTCCTTTAGGCTTCTCTGGCTCCACTTCCTTATTGCTGGCAGTCTTGGAATAACAGACTGTCTCATGATCTTTCAGCATCTTCTCTGTAGCTCTCAGGCTTACTGGATATTATGATTTGAATCTGGAAGACTCTTAGTTGTCTGGATCTTGGTTAACTAAAAACTGTCTTCACTTCCTAAACAATCTTATGGTTAAAAACAATTACTCTTGTTGTCTTTATCTGATTTTATCTGCTGAATCATGAAAATCTTATCCAGTGCTCAAAACACACTCATAATGACAGAAGAGAGAGAAGGTGCAGACCCCTGACTTTTTGAAGATCTTGCATTTTGTTCACATAGGGGTTTTGTTTGTTTTCATAATTTGCAATTAGGGTACTCTGCAGTTCCTGAGGACTGTTCCAGGAAATATCAAATGTACCCCCCCAAAAGTCTTTTAACTGTTACCTATATAAGTAAAAAGTGCAAACTGTCTTATAATACAACAATACTCACAGTAAGTTGCTGAAGTACACAATAAACTATTATATTTAGCACAATAACTCAAATAAGATTGGCCCTTGAACAATGCAAGGTTTGGGGTGCTGACTCCCTGCTCAGTTGAAAAATTGCATATAACTTTTGACTCCCCCAAAATGTAACTACTGAGAGCCAACCGTTGACCAGAAGCCTTACTAATAACATAAACAATTGATTGACACATTTTGTATATGTATTATATATTATATTCCTACAAAAGTAGGCTAGAGGAAAGCTTATTTTTGAGAGGTTTAAGTAATTTCCTAAGTTAGTAAAAAAAACATAAGAGAGAAAACATATTTACTGTTCATTAAGAGGGTCATCATAAAGTTCTTCATCCTTGTAGTCTTCACATTGGGTAGGCTAAGGAGGAGTAGGGAGAGCAACGCTTGTTGGTCTTGCGGTCTCAGGGGTGGCAGAGGTGAAAGAAAAAGCCATGTATCAGTGGACTTGCACAGTTCAAACTCACATTGTCCAAAAATCACCTGTAAAGGAAACAGGAGAACACACAACCACTATCACCAATAATAATAACAGCTTAGCCAACTGAACATAGTGCCTTGAAGAGTCTTGCAGCAATCTGTGTCCCCAGTATCCTACAGCTACTATCTTCGGCCATTACGTTTCTGTTTCTACTTTATTGGCTTTTGTAACTACTGCTTTCATTAAGCTCAAAAAAGATGGCCAAGTGGACAGACACCTAGCAAAAATAATGCTTCAAATTAAATAAGTAAATAACTGGTAGAGTTTTAAAGCACAATAATTATCCCTTATTGAACACTGACTGTGCACCGGACACTTAGCAAGTGCTTTGTATATTTTGCCTCAATTAATTCTCACAACAGAACATGGTTTGGGGGGGGTCAGGCATGGCTTGTATCCATATCTTAGCTTTGCCATGTAACTAGCTGTATGAACTTTAAAAAGTTACTCAGATCTCTCAAATTTCTGTTTGTTCAACTGTTAACAGGTACTGAACATCACATGACGATTCCTGAATATAACTTTACAAATGAGCAATTATGCATATTGAATTTCTATAAATGACATTATGCTGTGTGTGAATGCTGTTTACTACTAGGGACTGCCTGAGTCTTCACGATCATCCGTCTGCCACCCAAATACACCCAGTTTCTTTAGTCTTTTCTCATGGATCTTATTTCCAAGGCATTGAATCATCTTCACTGTTCTTTCTGAATCATGTGCAAGCTCTCCATAACTCATTTTTGTTAAGCTCCAAGCAAAACACAGCTCCCTAATGAAGGCCTGTCTGAAGTTGAGTTGAAGAGAGAGAATAGCGTGTGCCACTTGCGTGCCATATACCTGTACTCTAATCCTGAACATATCCTTGTAAAATAGTTGGCCCTCAATTTCAAATGGAGGATCTGAGGCATGGAGAAGATAAATGCCTTGTACTGACATCACACAACCCCGGCAGCAATTTAGCTTTCTCTTCTCCAATCCAATTTTCATTAAACACCAATACTCTGTCTCTACTTGTTTTCTTGAAGAAACAACAGCAACATGCTCCTTGGAAGGTTAGAATGAGTAAGACGCTGGCTTTTTGTTTTATAAGCACATAAATGGTGTTTGAATTTTTTATATAGCTAAGGCTAGATCAGTCTTGAGCACGGTGCTGTAAGTGTAATGATTAGAATCACATTGAAGCAAAAATAAAGAACAAATGGTATTTTGTAAGTAAAACTACTTAGTTCAAGTTTTTGGGAAGACTGTTTTCTGGTTCACTTGGGACTTTTAAACCAGTATTATCAAAACAACTTAAAACAGAATAAAAGGAAATTGATTCCTTATCTATGTTATATTGAGGACCATTTAGGTTGAGTATAAAAGGACAAGTGAGTAGGGTAAAGGATTCTGGAAGAATCCCTCTGCATGCAATTCCTTAATGACATATTATGTCTATCTTTTGCCTTCCAGTGTTATCTATGTTGGTATATAATACCTACTTATGTGGTAATTAACCTAGTAAAACCCTATGTATATATTAGAGTTTATTTTGTTTGTTTTTTGTTTTAAAGACAGCGCCTTACTCTGTCACCTGGGCTGGAGTGAACTGGTGTGATTCCATCTCACTGCAACCTCGACCTCCCAGACTCAAGTGATTCCCCCATTTCAGCCTCCCAAGTAGCTGGGACTACAAGAAAGCACCATCATGCGTGGCTAATTTTTTGATTTTTTTTGTAGAAATAATGTCTTGCTATGTTGCCCAGGCTATCTTGAGCTCTTGGACTCAAGCAATCCTCTAGCCTTGGCCTCCCAAAGTGTTGGGATTATGGGTATGAATCACTGTGCCTGACCTAGAGCTTATTTTTGAATGAGGAAGATGAAAATAAAAGGTACTCCATTTCATCAACAACTAAGATATTGGCAGAGGCCTTGGCTTTTTCCTAGTCTTATAAACATTTTAAGTATTAAGAAGTTACCCCCAAAGGCAATGATTTCATTGAGACTTCAAAGAAAAGCTCTACACTTTGACAAGCTTTCTTCTGTGTCTCTGGCAGTGAGTCTTATTAATATTGTTCACCATCACTCGGGTTGTTGTCTCAGTTACAAACTTGGCCTTTGCCTTTGGAAATCTGGCTTCTCGTCTATTTTGATGGCACTATTCCCTGGAAGGCTGAGTTCTGGTGGTGCTTTCTCTGTGTGAGTGAAAGCAGCAGTTTCTTATTTTAGAAGAAGCATTTTTAGGGTTTTATCAAATCTGTCAAAGAAAAAGCCCTAGAGGTGAAATCCTTCCTCCACAAGCAAGCTAATATCTCCCCATCTCTGGTGTCTCAAACTTCCCTTGGAAGATAATAGAATGCAGCTCCTTGAGAAAAAAGGCTTGCCCTCAGAGAAGCCCAGAGTGCTGTGGGGGTCAGTGGAAAGGCTGAAAGTTCAGCATCCAACTCCTCTGAGCGTTTCGCCCTTGTGTTGGGCCTCTCAACCATGGTGACAGTTAACAGCCGGATTCTTGGTGACGTGGAAACTTGATCACCACATCAGTGCACGGGCCATCAACTATGTGACCCTGGGGTGAAGTCTCCATGTTGTGTTACCTCGCCCCTCAGCCAGGCCATCCCCCCAAAGCACTGCTTTTCAATTTATATTTATATTCTCCTTCCCTCCTTCCTGTTCTTTCACACGAGGCAGCTGACAATGGTAATAAATGTGGTCATACTCAAGGATGGGGCTGTGACAGGCTCAATAAGGAGTGGACTGATTTGTTGCTTTGGGGTTGAAAGCTCAGACTTTCATGAAACAAAAATATTATATTCAGGGTAATGATTTATGGCCTTAACTCCTGTTTGATTGCAGACCATAAATACTAGCAAACGGTACTTACAGCATCTCTAGAGGACATTAGGAACATACTCAAGTTTATTTTATACAGCAATTACTGATTGACTATAAGCATGGACATTATTTGAAAGACATTCTTTTTCCCCAAATAAGTCTTTGTAGATGATAATGTTCAACAATGATTTTTGTACACTCCAACCCTATCCATGTGACTCCAAAGTGCTCAAAGAAATCCAATGACAGATCAACTAGAGAGGCAAAAGCTGATGCCAATCGATACTCTGACAAGGATGTCATCTTTTTTTTTTCTGTCCTGTAATAAGCTTCTCAGCCTGAAATGCATGGCCTATGACTAGTATTATCCCTTCAAAATTTAGAAGCCAGTAAATCATCTCATTGCAATCTTGCTGACTGGGATCATGATGAGAATCTTGCTCAAATCTCTTTAATTTCCTTGCGCTTAATTTCTTTAGCTGCAAGCAGGGATACCTTCTCCAAGGAGTAGTGTGGGCCTTAATCACATCGATTCTATCTCCCTGTCTTTTCTGGTGTAGTTTTTTCACTATACTCACCCTAGAGTAGATTCTGATTTCTCTTGCCTATCTGACCACCCCAAAGTTTGAAGCCATGTGAACAAGACACTGTTATCCCTTTATAACTGAAACCTCTTACCAGCCAGAATGGAGAGGAGTGCCTTGTGAATAGAATGCTTCATTTATATTACAAAAACATTTCAATCCCAGGAGGAATTTATTTATACTCTCTATACGTAGTGCTCAGTTAATTAATTTATTTAAAGCAGTGAATTATATATATATTTTTTTTAGGAGACAGATTTGATCTCTACTTGGAAAAGAAAAAGACCTCTCTAAAAGCTTCTATTGGATTGTAGGAGTTTGATGCAAAAGAAGCTATTTGAAATGCACTGGAAAGAAAGTTTCAGGGTGTGGCCTAGAAGAAGCTACTTTACATTCATTACTATAGTAGGTAGCCACTTTCCCTCCCTATCTTATTTGAGAGACTTCCCAGAAGATAGAAACCAATTAACTCTTTATTTTGGCAGTGATCATCCTAGGTGTTCTTTTAATGGGTATTATTCTTGCTAAATTATAGATGAGCTTGATAGTAAGACAAATGCCATTATCTGAGTTATTTATTCATGGGATGTCGTCTGTAACATACCCACACTAGTTGTTCTCGAAGTTTGGTATTGATCAATTGCTTTAATCAGTTGTACCAAGGGATGCTAAAAGACTCTACAATCACAGCTTGGAGTATCAGCATCCCTCTCTGGGTCTCTGCCAGGCTGAGAGTGAAAACTGCAGCTATTTTCAAACTCTTGGTAACATGAACACTAAGTAGAAGTGGATGGATGGCTCCTTCCATTTAGATGGGAGGATGTACATCATTCCTCCGACTTCATACACATGAACTCATCACTTAGACAACACCGTCATATTTTTGTTCACACATTTTGTTCCACTGCTATTTAGCTGGGAGGCCTGCAGACATCCAGCTTCCTGCCCTCTGTTAATGATATCCACATATCTTTTTAGACTTTGTTTTCAAAGCAGGGAACAAACTCTGCTGGCTCCCCAGAAACACATGGCCAAGACCTGGGTAGATAATCAACATTCTGTCTGGAGGCAATTAAAGATGATATAGTTGGGGTTCTATTTTTATTTATACTGTGTAATGAGGCTCCAAATTAAAAAAGTTATATCGTAATCTCCATTAATGTAAGGAGTTGCAGTCTTGTGAGTGCAGTGGTCCATATTAGATGACAAATTTATCATTTTTACACTTATTTTCAGTGTCAAGATTCAGCATTTCCCGAGGACAAGTGCTGATGCAAATAGCAGGAGATCTACCCCCCTCTCTTCTCGTCCTACTGTGGAAGTGGGTTTCATTTGAGCAATAAGACATGACAGACCGTGCATTTGTGGGCAATTATGTCACACCTTAGGTGGTATTAGAAAACATAAGGTCAAAGGATGGGGGCTTTAACTTTCTAAGAAACGCAATAATGACCCTGAAATGCACAGCTTGGGCACCTTATTACAATTATAAGATGGAATATATTGAAATAAAGAAAACAAGGAACAAAGACATAAGTGGGAGTTGGTAGATGACATGAAATCAATGTCAGACAATCATAAGACTTTATGTTTGGATTTCTAAAGTCATTTCCAAATGACTGTCCCCTCACAGAGCTTGACTGCTTTCCCATGCACAGAGACTGATTGTCTACAAAGAGTTTCTGACACGTTTCTCTACATTTATTAATGAAGTTGGTAAGAATTGGAAGAACTATTTCTTTTTGTTTGAAAAGAGAACTTTGCCAAGGCTGGTGGCCAGCAGGAGCCTGTGCTGGTCTTAGACTTTCGGCCAGAGGTCTGAATAGGCCAGTACCACTGGGGGAGGGACAGAACCCCATTGGATAAGTAAGCAATATTGAGTAACCGCTGAGAAATTCAAAGGCATCGATAAAGACAAATCTTGAGGTAGACTGAGAAACTCACCCCCACCAAAAGATATACACGTCCTAATCCTTGGAATCTATGAATGTTACCTTATAGGGCAATAAAATGTTTCTATGGGGATTTTTGCAGATATGATTAAGTTAATGATCTTGACATTATCTTGAACTGTCCGTGGAGGCCTTAGACACAACCACATGTTTCCTTATAACAGGAAGGCAGAAGGAACGTTTACATGCAGACACACACAGAGAAGGTGACTGACCATAGGGCAGAGATTGAGATTAGAATGATGGAACCTCAAGCCAAGGAATGCGGGCAGCCTCTAGAAGATGGAAGAGGCCAGGGACAGATTCTCCCCGAGAGCCTCAGAAGGGCAGATGGCCCTGCTGACACCTTAATTTTGACCCAGTGATACTGATTTCAGACTTCTGGCCTCCAGAACTGTGAAATAGTAGATTTTATGCTGTTTCTTTTTTGGGGGGTGAGGGGGGGTCTCACTCTGTTGCCCAGGCTGGAGTGTAGTGGCATAGTCATGGCCACCCCAGCATTGACCTGCTGGGCTCTGGAGATCCTTCCACCTCAACCTTCCAAGTAGCTGAAATTACAGGTGCGTGCTACCATGCCTGGCTAATTTTTTGATTCATTGTACAGACAAGGTCTCTGCCCAGGCTGGTCTCCAACCTGTGGGCTCAGGCAATCCTCTTGCCTTGGCCTCCTAAAGTGCTGGGATTATAAGCTTGAGCCACAATGCCTAGCCGATTTATGCTGTTTTAAGACACCCAGTTTGTGGTCATTTATTACAGTGGTCACAGGAAATGAATTGAAGTCCCAATAGGCTTGGGGCTGCCTGAGTTTCAGGCTGCATCCCTCCCAGGACTGTTTTTCAAGGCTACATTATGGATTTATTTCTACATAATACACCATTTTCAAAGAGTCCAAAAGTATAAAATGTCTTGACTAACGCTCAGGTGCATTCTCCCCTGCTATAGCTTTCTGAGGGAGTTAAGAGACTGGTTCAAAACCTCACAAATACTCATTTTATAATTTCACATCTTTCCTCCTCTTGTTATCCCCTGGCCCACAAAGAGCCAACATTCTCCTTCTCTTTCCAGTCTGCTTCTCTGAGAGTACTCTTTGGGGCTCTTAACTGGGAGTTACATCCAAACTAAGACAACCTATAACTGTCCATTTTAACCCTTCTGTGCCATTTCCCACAGAGACACTTTATATCATAGTCATCTCTCTGGTTAGGACATAACCCCTACAGAGGACAGAACTCTATTGCTTTTGAATCCTCCAAGGTGCCAGGACCATGCTTCATATCCTGAAGAGTAATAGTTCTTTGAACAGATTTTCCCTTGGCTGAAGAATACAAGGCTGTCCAAGGCAGGTCGTCTGGTCCTGTGCTCCTACCTAGACCTGGAGTATCCTATATGACAAAGTAAGCACTTAGAAAACTCTATAGGCCAAAACTGTGTATCTGTCATTGGAAGAGTCAGTGAATTTTTATTTATTGTTGAAGAGACCACAGTTTTCTTTTGATTGGACATAAACCACTCTGATGCCTCTAACTCCTATAAAGCATCACTTCTTTATCACCCCAAGATATCAAGCCCCAGTCTTTCTAACAGATCCCAAGTAGGAGAAGTTGAGGATCAAGAGAGAGGCAGAAGCTGGAGGAATGGAGCAAGGCGGAGCACATTAAAGAGGATCCTGGCTGAAATAAGCAGAGTTGGGCAACCCATAGTTTGTATGACTGGAATAGGTCACTTACAGAAATGAGATTTTAAAAAGGCCATAAATAAATATACAAGCACATCTCGGAGATGTGATGTGTTTGGTTGCAACACATCACAATAAAGCGAGTTATGTGATTTTTTTTTTTTGGTTTCAAACATAAAAGTTATGTTTACACTATAATGTGGTCTATTAATTGTATAATAGCATTACATCTAAAAAAATGTACATACCTTAATTAAAAAATACTTTAGTGCTAAAAAATGCTAATGAACATCTGAATCTTTAATGAATCAGTCTTTTTGCCGGTAGAGGGTCTTGCCTCGATGTCAATGGCTGCTGACTGATCAGGGTGGTGGTTGCTGAAGGTTGGGGTAGTTGTGAAAATTTCTTAAAATAAGACAGAAACAAAGTTCACCACATCAATTGACTCTTTCTTTCAAGAAAGATTTCTCAGTAGCATCAATGCTATTGAATAGCATTTTCCCCACAATAGAACTTCTTTCAAAATTGGAGTCAATCCTTTCACACTTTGCTGCTGCTTTAACAGCTCTGCTTATGTAATTTTCTAAAGTCTTCACTGTCATTTTAACAATGTTCACAGCATCTTCAGCAGGAGTAGATTCCATCTCAAGAAAGCACTTTCTTTGCTTATCCATAAGAAGCAACTTTTTACCCATCAAGATTTTATTATGAGATCACAACAATTCAATGACATCCTCAGGCTCCACGTCTAATTCTATTTCTCTTGCTATTTCCACCACATCTGTAGTTCCTTCCTCCACAGAAGTCTTGAAGCCCTCTAAGTCATCCATAAGTATTAGAATCAACTTTTTCCAACACCATTAGAGGAATCACTATCTAGGGCAGCTATACCCTTACAAAATGTATTTCTTAAATAACAAGACTTAAAATTCAAAATTACTCCTTGATCCATGGACTGCAGAATGCATGTTGTGTTAGCAGGCATGAACACAACATTAATCTCCTTGTACATCTCCATCAGAGCTCTTGGGTGATCAAGTGCATTGTCAGTGAGCAGTAATATTTTGAAAATAATCTTTTTTTCTGAGCAGTAGGTCTCAACAGTGGACTTAAAAGATTCAGTAAAACATGCTGTAAATTGAAGTGCTGTCATCGAGCCTTTGTTGTTCTATTTCTAGCATAATTCTTAAGGGCTCTAGAATTTTCAGAATGGTAAATGAGCACTGGCTTCAACTTAAAGTCATCAGCTGCATTAGCCCCTAACAAGAAAGTCAGCCTGTCCTTTGAAGCTTTGAAACCAGGCATTGACTTCTCCTCGCCAGCTATGAAACTCCTAAATGATACAGCCTAATAATAGAAGGCTATTTCACCTACATTGAAATTTGTTGTTTAGTGTAGCTACCTTCATCAATGATCTTAGCTACATCTTCTGGATAACTTACTTCAGATTCTCCATCAGCTACTTTACCCTGCACTTTTATGTTATGAAGATGGCTTATTTCCTTCAGCCTCAGGAACCAACCTCTGCCAGCTTTCAACTTTCTTTCTGCAGCTTCCTTGCCTCTCTAAGTCTTTATAGAACTGAATAGAGTTAGGCCCTTCCTCTTGTTTAGGCTTTGGTTTAAGGTGATGTTATGGCTGTCTTTATCTTCTATCCAGACTACTCAAACTCTCTCTTTCAGTAATAAGGCTGTTTGCTTTCTTATCATTGTGTAACTGGTGTAGCACTTTTAATTTCCTTTAAGACCGTTTCTTTTGCATTCACAACTTGGCTAACTGTTTGGCACAAGAAGACTCACTTTCAGCCTGTCTTGGCTTTCAACATGCCTTCCTTACTAAGCTTAATAATTTCCAGGTTTTCATTTCAAGTGAGAGACATGCAGCTCTTCCTTTCACTTAAACACTTAGAGGCCATTCTAGGGTTATTAATTGACCCAATTTCAATATTATTACATCTCAGAGAATGAGAGGACAGAAGAGAGGTGCCAGAACACACACAACATATAATGATTAAGTTCACCATCTTATATAGGTTCAATTTGTGCTTCCCTAAAACAATTGCAGTAGTAACATCAAAAAACACTGATCACAGATCACCATAACAGATATATTAATACACATGTCTGAAATAATCTGAGAATTACCAAAACATGACAGAAAATGAGTACATGCTGTTGGAAAAATGGCCCTGACAGACTTTCTTGATGCAGGGTCACCACAAATCTCCAATTTGTTAACAACAACAACAACAACAACAAAATACAATATCTGCAGATTGCTATTAAGCAAAGCACGATAAAACAAGATGTGCCTGCATGTCAATAAGCACTCAGTGTGCTATGTGGTATGCATGGGTGGCCATGCTCCCTGCCTCTTTCCATGTTCACCACACCTACCCAAGAAAGTCATGGTCAGCAGGCACAGAGTCCATGAGGTACAGCACTTATTTAGGGGTCAAATCTGGACTCTGTGCTGAAGCTGTCCATAGTCCTCTCGGTCCAGTTCAGGCAACTTATCAGACAAATCACTTGATTTTTTCACTTACAACAGAAAGAGGCAATAGCAAACTTTTTTTCCTCTACTCTCACATTCCACCCAGAAGACCTCTGTGACCAGATGTGTGAGGGTTTTTCCCACACACTAAGCAGTTCTTCAAAGGACACCAACTGGGTGTTCTATAATTTACCTGGAAATAGTGTCAGGTCCTACAGCTTAAAGGCTCAGTCTCACAAGGCTGCCCAAACTTCAAACTTTAATTGCAAGTAGTAGGTTGTCACCTGAACTTCTGATGTCTATAAATCAGGGTTCCCACCACCCTTTCCCTGAGCTAGATTAACTTGTTAGGATGACTTACAGAACTCAGGGAAACATATTTACTTGTGTATATCAGCTTATTATAATGGATTTCACGAAGGACACAGATGAAGATAATGATAGGGCAAGGTATGGGGACGTGTAACTTACATGCCCTCCCTGGGCATGCCACCCAGCCAGCACCTCCACATATTCAGCCACCTGGAAGTTCATCAAATCTTGTTCAAGTTTTTATAGAGCTTGATCTCTATTTTTCCTCCACGCCTCAGAGGTCAGTAGGTGGGGCTCAGAGTTCTAACCCTTTAATCACTGGGTCTGATGACTCCAGCCAGAGACTGTCTAGGAGCATCATCCTCAATAACCTCATAAGCATCAACTCAGGAGTCTTCAAGGAGGTTCATTATAAATAGCAAAAGATGCTCCTATCACTCAGGAAATTTCAGGGGTTTTAGGAACTCTATGACAGGACCTGGGGGGCAAAGACTAAGTGTATTTCATAGTATACCCCAATGACTGATGCCGATTGTCAAAGCCATTCAAGGATACAGGTGTATTTCATAAATAGTCTTCCCCATGGAGTTTAGGGATAAAAGTTTGCAGACTCCTGCTCCAAACTTTTGAACACTGAATTTCCATAGAACTCAGGTTGGCTAACCTCAGGCATTCCAGTATATGTTATTTATCAGAAAAACTCTCCGTCTTCTTTCCCTTTATCTGTCACATAAAGAGACCGTTAAATCCTTTGAGACCAGAAAACCAACTAATTCCCATTTGATGGGAGCATATAGAGCTGCCTGGACTTCCTACCCACTTCATTGGCATTCCTACTGGGCAAGGGGGATGACACTGCCCCTATTTAGAATTCAACAAATTAGCTATTTAAGTTCTAGGAAAAATCCCTTTCTCCCAGGAACACTTCCCCTGAAGGTGTTTTGTTGCACATGTAATTTAGTAGTTACCGAGGGACCAAAGGAAGAGAGAGGTTTTTGTTGATTTGTTTATTTCTTAAGGCTACGGTGAAAGAAAATCCATGAATAACTATAGCTATCAATGGAAACATTTTTAAAGAAATGGATCTCTCTTTCACATTTAGGTAATGACTGAGATATTTTAAGAAGAAAAATAGATAATAATAATGATTATAATAGCTTATAATTAGTGAGCCTCTGCTCCGTGCCAAAGATGCAGATTAGCTCATCTTATCCTTGCAAAAAACATGTGAAATTGGCACTATTATTAATTTCAGTTTTACAGAAACCATGATCAGGGAGGTTAAGAAACTTGCAAAGGTTACACAGAACTAGTTAGTGATGGAAAGTCTGAACCCAAGTCATGTGTCTCAGGAGAATGTGCTCTCCAGT
Organism: Tarsius wallacei; assembly: GCA_963574415.1. Lineage (NCBI taxonomy): Eukaryota > Metazoa > Chordata > Mammalia > Primates > Tarsiidae > Tarsius > Tarsius wallacei. Next base: position 14,918 of record CAUYQG010169106.1, on the reverse strand, counting down.
GTATACATACGTAAGATAAATGGATTTATACTTTTGTAGCAGGTATAAATCTTAGCCTATAAACTTAGTTGTTTTATTTTCTATAAATCAACTTCATATCTTTTCTAAGCCCTTTTCCTTCTGGGTAAAAGGAAATAAAAGTTCAACCATTCTTGAGGCTTCTTCTTATCACCTTAAGCAGGTTTGAACATGGTTTGGGGATTGGACTCACATGTCAAGGTGTTGGGTCTGCTGAGAGACACATTGTCCCTGCCCACATGATGAGCTCTGCTCTGTGACTTCTGTACCCAGCAAGGGGCCAAGAGTCTTGGGGCACTTCCCCAGGTAAGTCACACGCCCACCTCCCCTGAGGTCCTGCTGCAGCATCAGAGTGTTTCTAGGGAGAAGAGAGCAACTCCTCACGTTCTTGGACTAAGGAAACCTTAGTGGCTGTGAAAGACAGCAACCTCCCTCCACCCCTCTCCCCCTTTCCTTCTCTCCTTCCCTCTGTCGTTTTCTCTCTCCCCAACAGATATGCACTATGCACTCTTTCTTGAGCCACCAATCTTCTCAATGAACTTAGAATTTTGAAAACTTCTACAGGGGAGAGCCCTTCCACAAATTCCCAGCAGCATGGATCTTGATATCTTTTTGAACAGGCAAAGGTCAAGGGAGAATACAGAGTAAAAGTTTCAACAAATATTGTAGGGCAGTTCCTTTGGGTACCCTCCCACTGTGGGAGCTTTTCCTTCCTCTTTTTTTTTTGAGTTGGAGTCTCACTTCGTTGCCCAGACTAGAGTGCAGTGGCACGCTCCCGGCCACCGCAGCCTCGACCTGCTGGGCTCCGGCGATCCTTCCGCCTCAGCCGTCCAAGTAGACGGCTAAAGGTGAACTAAAGTAGAACTAAAGGTGCGTGCTACCATGCCCGGCTAGTTTTTTGATTTATTGTAGAGATGAGGTCTCGTCAAGTTGTCCAGGCAGGTCTTGAACCCGCAGGCTCACGCAATACACTCGCCTTGCCTCGGCCTCCCAAAGTGTTGGGATTACAGGCTGAACCACGGAGCCCAGCCTTTTCTGTCCTCGTAATAAATCCTGCTTTTAAAAAACCCAAATATTGCAAATTATGCTCTTTCTACGTCATCCTTCACCTATAGTCACATTGGTGGCAGATGCTCCACGCTCACTCACTCTCACACATGCAAACATAACTGTACAAACATAACTTCCCATGCTTTTGCTAATTAATATTTTTCCTCTATTGAGTAAACTTTATATTACCTAGGCTTTGACTCTGACAACACTGATGTTGTTATGGCAATACACCAAAACATTCCTTTATTAAAATTTCTAAACTGTACATTACAGTGGATGTCCATGTGGCTGGGAGGAATGTACAGACAATTTGGTGGATTTTTTATATGTCAGTTCAACCCACAGTACTTTTTAATGGCTCTTATTAAGTCATATTTTAATTTATGAATTATCTCAGAAGAACAGATTATTTAGAATCCACCCTGCTCTATTTCAGTTATTTGAATCTTTAGAGAGATTATTAAAGAGATATTTAAGTGTTTCAATTCATGGAATTTAGGAATACTGGGTTATAATATAAATATGTTCATTCAGAAACCAAAAAAGGTAAGATCTCTTCCAGGGAAGATACAGTATTCACTATATACATTGGTTTTAATATTACCCTATGTGTATATATGTATAGTTTATATTTATATATATACAATATATTTATATAGTTTATGTTTTATCTTGTATATATCTTTCTACTACTAGTAAATCCCTGGATTATTAGTATATACAGGACACATACAGGAATGCTTTTTCAGTAGACCTCATCTTCAAGGATCATTTTATTTCCACAGTTTAGTGCCTCCTTACCAGAATAGAGCACTCCATAATTTTTTCTAAAGATTCTATCAGTCTTGATCCAATGTGCTAGGTGATAAATGACTGAAAGTTGGCCTCAGAGGGGAAGTCAGCAATGAGTCATGCTGTCTCCTAGTAACCAGTCAGTAAATAGCTTCAGGCAAGTATTTTAAACCTCAAAGCACACTTACCTGTGGTATTATCCTTAGACAGAGTAGCCTAATTGATATCTGTGCTCTCATCCTTCTTTCAGAGCTTCTAAGAGAAGAAAAAATGGGCTCAAGTTTGCATACTCCCGTTACTTCCCTCAAAATCCAAATGAAAACATTCTTACATGAAGGAGTCTTTCCGAACAAACCTTTGCCTTGATTTTTTTTTAATTTTGCTTGCCTCAAATGTTATGAAGCAAACTTTCAGAACAGAATGCTATATTCAAATATCTTTCTCATAATCCTCCCAACTAAAGATTGTTTCAGATTAATTAACTTAAATTTATAAAATGTATTTAAACATAAATTCTTCATAAATGAGAGATGGGAAAGGGGAGAATTAAGCCTATTAATCTCATCCACATCTATTCCTTGATTCTTCTAAATATTAAGAGTCAGACCCTATAGAATGGGAACCTTTAGTAGGAATATGAAAAGAAAAAACACTATAGTTAGTTTTGGAGCATGGAACATCAAGAAGGCATGCTTATATAAATTAATGCAAAGGCTACTTTAGCGGGACGGAGAGCAGCAAGAGAGCTCTAGACACTAACAAAGAAGGGAGACAGAAATAAGTAGGCAGGAAAGATGAGTAGCAGGAACAATCAGAGCATTGCAATTCCTCTTAGAAGAACTCTAAGGTGCTGTTGCAAGTCTCAAGATATGATTTATTCTGTTTCCTTTTTTTCTTCTAAAACTCCATACAGAGTAAGTGTGCAGGAGATATTTGCTGGACAAATATACTTCTACTTTAGGTAAAAAGAATGATTGATTCCCATACAGAAAAAAAGGACTAATGAGACCATTTGGCAGGGTTATAAGAGGTCACTTTGAGATTTGCCAAGAAAGTTTTGGCTTTTGGAAAACTGTCCCAAAAGTTAGTGCCTGTCTTGGATAAACTGAAACCTAAACTTTCTTAAGGGCACCTTTTACATTGTAGTTTCCCTTTCTTTTCCTCCCTCCCTCCCTCCCCACCTTCTTCCCTCTCTCCTTCCCTTCATTTCTTTCTGGAATTCAGCGGCATTATCATGGCTTACCTCAGCCTCCACCTCCTGAGCTCAGACATCCTTCCACCTCAACCTTCCAAGTAGCTGGGACTACAGGCATGTGCTACTACACCTGGCTAATTCTTGGATTGTTTGTAGAGACAAGATCTCACTATGTTGCCCAAGCTGGTCTCCAACTCCTGGGCTGAAACAATCCTCCTGTCTCGGACTCCCAAAGTGCTAGGATTACAGCCATGAGTCACCATGCCCAGGCCCAGTGTCACTTTATGAATGAGAAAGAGTCCTCAAGTGGTCAGGGACTTTGTTTAGGGCCACAAAGAAGGGTCAATGGGGACTGAGATCAATGTCATCAGATTTTCTTCCTTAGATTGATTTATCCTATTCCAAGTTTTGGAAGTTAGCTATACGATTTTTGACTACCAGTAATAAGACATTGTCACTGTGTATGAGAACAATGTTGTTCTGGTCTTTTAATTAATAAAATAGCCACCTTGTTTTGTTGAGTGTTAATTTCACATTTCAAACATAATGATCATTTTAATCCTCCCCCAAATTCCATAAAGCAGAGGTATGTTCTTCATATCTACAACCTGAGGCTTAGAAAAACTAAGCAGGCACTGGGGTTGCAGCAGAGCAGTGGGGCTGAATTCAGCATACAATTAAAATAAAATGACAACCTCCTGGAGTGATCGGTTACAGAATGCAGCAGATGTGTCTGCCAATATGGATAAGCATGCCCTGAAAAAGTATCGTCGAGAAGCCTACCATCGGGTGTTTGTGAAACGAAGTTTAGCCATGGAAAAAATCAAGTATTTTGGTTTTGATATGGATTACACTTTGGCTGTGTACAAAGTCCCCGGAGTACGAGTTCCTGAGCTTTGAGCTTATGGTGGAGAGACTGGTTTCTATTGGCTCTCCTTGGGAACTGCTCAGCTTTGCCTATGACTCCACCTTCCCTACCAGGGGACTTGTCTTTGACACACTGTATGGGAATCTTTTGAAAGTTCATGCCTATGGAAACCTCCTGGTCTGTGCACATGGATTTAACTTCATAAGGGGACCAGAAACTAGAGAGTAGTATCCAAATAAATTAAACCAATGAGATGACACGGAAAGATTTTACATTCTGAACACACTGTTCAACCTGCCAGAGACCTACCTGTTGGCCTGCCAAGTAGACGCTTTTACTAATTGTCCCAGATACACCAGTTGTGATACAGGATTCAAAGATGGAGACCTCTTCATGTCCTACCCGAGCATGTTCCAGGATGCGAGAGATGCCGTCCACTGGGTTCACTACAAGGGCTCTCTTAAGGAAAAGACAGCGGAAAATCTTGAGAAGTATGTAGTCAAAGATGGAAAACTGCCTCTGCTTCTGAGCCGGATGGAGGAAGTGGGGAAAGTATCTCTTGCCACCAGCAGTGACTACAAATACACAGACAAAATGATGACTTACCTGTTTGATTTCCCACATCGGCCATGGCAGTCCTACTTTGACTTGATCTTGGTGGATGCACGGAAACCGCTCTTTTTCGGAGAAGGCACAGTCCTGCGCCAGGTGGACACGAAAACCGGGACGCTGAAGATCGGGACCTACACAGGCCCCCTGCAGCATGGCATCGTCTACTCGGGAGGTTCTTCTGATACAATCTGTGATCTATTGGGCGCCAAGGGCAAAGACATTTTGTACATCAGAGATCACATTTTTGGGGACATTTTAAAATCCAAGAAGCGGCAAGGGTGGCGGACTTTCCTGGTGATTGCAGAGCTTGCGCAGGAGCTGCACATCTGGACCGACAAGAGCTCACTTTTCGAAGAGCTCCAGAGCTTGGGTATTTTCTTGGCTGAACTCTACAAGCACCTCGGCAGCAGTAGCAACGAGCGCCCAGGCATCAGTTCCATGCAGAGGCGGATTAAGAAAGTGACGCACAACATGGACATGTGCTGTGGGATGATGCGAAGCCTGTTCCGCAGCGGCTCCCGGCAGACTCTCTTTGCCAGTCAGGTGATGCGCTACGCCGACCTGTACGCGGCCTCTTTCATCAACCTGCTGTATTACCCGTTCAGCTACCTCCTCAGAGCCGCCCACGTCTTGGTGCCTCACGAGTCCTCGGTGGAGCACACACACGTAGACATCAACGAGATGGAGTCTCCCCTCGCCACCCGGAACCGCACGTCCGTGGATTTCAAAGACACTGACTACAAGCGGCACCAGCTGACCCGGTCGATCAGTGAGATTAAACCCCCCAACCTCTTTCCGCTGGCCCCCCCAGGAAATCACACACTGCCACGATGAGGATGACGAGGAGGAGGAATGAGGAGGAATGAGGAGGAAAACCGCAGCCCTGTGTACCCGTGAAGTAAGTCCTGGCAGGACTCGGGAGCCAAGGGTGTCCCTGTTTGGTACTTGCTGGGGCGGGAGGCTCCCTCAAAGTTGCTCCTGGAAAGTGCTGAGGACTTTAAAATACTCTAACCCTGGAAAAAAAGAAAAGAAAAGAAAAACTAAGCAAATTGTCCTGTGCCACAAAACTAATAAAATATAGAGTTAAGATTTAAACCCAAGCTTTTCTGGTTCTGGAGGAAGTTCATAATCTTAACCACAATGCTACCTAGTTTCTTTCCTGTAAACCTCAAGCCTGAAACAGTTTGAACACATTTTTGGAGTGTTGATTAATTTGGCTAAAAAGTAGTTGTTAGAATTATATGACAACCATAAAAGTGTATATCTGGTAGGAATATTATCAAGCATTTAACCTTGTGGTTTTCAGACTGTAATTCTCAGATTCCACAGAGGTCCTCAGAGGCTGCCCAAGAGGAAGAAGAGGTAACGTGGTAGTCCTGAGGCCAAGGGGAAAGAGCTCAGGACTTTCAATTCCCTTTTCCAGAGACTGAAGCTTCCCTTGACTCTTTTAATGCTGGAATTCTTTTGTTCTTAGCGAATATCTCCTTATAATAAACTAAAATCTATTATTCTATATTCCTGGGAGCCAAGTAAAATAATTAAAGTCATTCTTCCACAGACAATGCTTCAAATATTTGAAGACACCTAACATATCCCTACTGAGCATCTCATCTCAAGGCTTAACATCTATTTCCTTTCATATTCCTTAGACAACGTGGCTCTTTATGTCTGGTTGTCCCACTCTGAAAAATCGTCAGCTTGTTTTTATCTCCTTTAAAGATTCAGGTGCAGGATTAAACATAATACTCCAACGATATTTTAATTTATGTAAGTCATTTAAACTTCCAGTTTTTGAGGTTTCAGAGACACAGCTGGTGGGAATGTAAGCTAGTTCAACCACCGTGGAAAACAGTTTGGAGATTTCTCAATGAGCTAAAAATAGATTTTCCATTTGACCCAGAAATCCCACTACTGGGTATATACCCTAAAGAGCATAAATCACTCTACCAAAAAGAATACCTGCAGTTGTATGTTTATTGCAGCATTATTCACAGTAGCAAAAGCATGGCACCAACTTAGGTGCCCAGCAATGTTGGACTGTATAAAGAAAATGTGGCACCTATACTGCATAGAATACTACACAGCCATAAAAAGAAAAATGTCATGTCCTTTGTAGCAACATGAATGCAGCCGGAGACCATCATTCTAAGCAAATTATCAGAAACAAAAAAAACTGACTACACATGTTCTTACTTATATGCTGTCACTTATAAGTGGGGGCTAAACACCGAATATACACAAGCATAAGAAGGTGAACAACAGACACTGGGGATTCCTAAAAAAGGAGGGGAGGGAAAGGGCTGAAAAGCTGCCTGTTGAGTATCATGTCCACCACCTCTGTGATAGGCTCAGTAGAAGCCTGTCACCATGATACAATTTACCTAAGTAATAAAACCTACGCATGGACTCCCTGGATTAAAAAAATAAAACAAACTTTCACTCATTATGCAACATCACACAAACTCCCTTATAATGGTCAAGGAATAGGCAACCCTTTCGAGTCCCTTCCCACTGTGAGGGCTTTTCTGTCCTCTCAATAAGTCCTGCTTTCTAAAATAATAATAATAATAATAATAATAATAATAATAATAATAGTCAAAGAATGAGAGACAAGAGAAATAATGTGGAGATACCATTATCTACAGATGGGTTCTCCCACAGACGTAAATGCATACCTACACTTTACCCTCTGCTTCTTAGAAGGAATTCCCCACACTGCCAAAATCACCCCAGTAAGCTGTCGGTGAGACTTTCTTCCAGAAACAAACCTTTGCTTGTTGCAATGAGTTGTATGTGCTCTGCAGAAGATCTTATAAATTTGAGGCAAATAATCAGCTGACTATGGGGATATGTTGAGTCAGATTTGGATGTTTCTACTGAAGCCATATCCACAATGGCAGCCAACAAATTTATTTAATAGATATCAAAATCTAACCACGGCGAGTTCATTTAAAATCATGAATGAATTTTAAGCATATTTATAGATATATTTGCGGGTGAGATTATAAAAAGGAAAGCTGATATAGCACATAAAAGGTGTTTCATGAATTCTCTGAGATATAATTGGTTCTTAACTACTTTGGCTAATGAAGGAAACTGCTATGTAAATAATCTAAAACAGCAAGCAAACCATTACACCACACTTCAGGAGTATGTTGGAATTTACTTTTTCAGAACAATAGCAGATTACCTTTCTGGTAATATATGGTTTGGTTAAATATTAAAAGTGGCTGGTGTGTCCTTGAGTTCATCCTGACTGATCCTGGTACATTCTGAATGGCAGAGGAGTTGACCTGAAATTGAATATTTGCTAGCAATAATCCACCAAACAAATAACAACTCACATGCGCTTAATCTCAGGATGATTATATTCTGCCGTTACTAGCTATTTTTTGAACAGCTGCACATAGTTCACTGTGCATTTTCAAGTTGATTTTTATTCAAGGAATTAAATTTGCTTTGTGTGTATCCACTTATTTGCTATCACTGCTGCCTGGTAATTATTATTAGCTCTATTTTATATTGGGGAAAATCAAAAGTTTCAGATTGTTAAGGAGCAATACTCCAGGACAGGAAAATTGTAAATCTCACAGAAAATATTCAGAAAGATTTAGAATTCTTGAGTGTTCCAGTCGAGGAAAACCCAAGGATCATCTAGTTAACCCTCTCATTTAAAAGATGAAGGTGGTGATATTAGAACCATTTCAATGTTCTATTTAGTGAACGTAAATACTTTTCAATTTCATTTCTATTTCCTGAGTTTGAAATGAGAATACTTACTCTAGCTGTTTTCTAATAATAGAATTCTCATAACCACTAATGAGAGTGTGCCAAGATGAATGGAACTGTCTCTCCGTCTGAAGTCTAGCTAATGTGTTCACCGGTCAGTGTGGCATGAGGAGGCCTTTGCCAGGGCTAGCAGCCTAGATCTGGCCTCTTTCAGGATACTAACTTCGCTTTCAGTAAATGGACCTTGAATATGTTTTTAGACCTCCCTGCCTTCATCTCTAAAATTAGGGGTTGGACTAAATCTTGTTAAGTGTTCATGGAGTTCTAATGTGCCACAATTCTCAGTTTCTTTATATAAATTTTTCAAATGCATAATACATATATATGTCATAGATATGCAAATTCACAGACACTATAAAGAGAGAAAGGAAGCAGAAATTAGAATTGGAAGATTACATTATATCTGACTATATTTCAAAGGTAAGTGATCTCCAAGGAGAGAGATGTTGATTCAATACTTCTTAATGTTGCGCCTTCTAATAGACAATAAATTCTGAAGCGCCTGGTTCCTCTTGGGATATATTCATTTTCTACTTCCTTCGTGAAGTTTTGAGAGTTTGTGCTTTCAAATAAGCATCAAGTTCTCATTGTTTTAAAAAAGTTTTTTTAGAGATGGGGGTCTCGCTCTGTTGCCCAGGCTGGAGTGCAATCGATCATGACTCACTGCAGCCTCGAACTCCTGAGCTCAAGCAATTCTCCCGCCTCAACCTCCTGAGGAGCTGGGAATAAGGTGTGCCTCCATGCTCAGCTCAAGTTCTCTCTTTTTTTTTTAATAATCAATATTTTTTATTATGATATTGTGGGGTTCAAGTTCTCTTAATTTGATACACTGTGACTACCCTTGTCCATGAGAGGGTCTGGACACATCAACTCTTGCAGTAAAGGAGAAAAGGGCAGGGTGTGTCTCTTTGAATGAGTCTCTTTGGATTTTCTTGGATTCTGGAACTGTAGCTCTCAGCTGGCAGTACCACTGCATTCCTCTGGTAACCGATTATGTCATCGCAAACAAAGATTTATGAGCCTCAACTCTAAAGAAACAGAAGGCAGGATGAATTATGAGAAGTTCCAGGTCTGCAAACACTTTCTCCAATAATTAGCCTAAGGTGGGGAGGAGGGAGAAATTAACCTCACTAAACTCCCATTTTACACAACCCAAAGAATGCATTGCGAACATCTGACTGAGCACAGAAATTCATCTTGAGGTGATCCAGTTTAAAACTCCATTTGTAAATTCAGCTGAAGGGCTTCAAGTGAAAGGAATGAGGCTGGAAAATGCACAGTGGGGTGTAGCTGGCCCCTGTGTGGGACAACCTGGGTGACTTAATGGGGCTTTCCAGCCCTGATGGATACATCTCTGAGACAGTCACAGGTAAACATGAAATGGCTTGTGTTCCGAGAGAGGGGAGAGTTCATCAGCACAGAGGCAAATTTCTGTGCTTTCCTGATGCAGACCCAGAAGAGCCAACCTAAAGAGGCAGTGGCGTCCCTGTGACTCCTCACCATGTCAGTGTGAATTTGCAGTCCAACAAAGGCAAGGATCACACACTTTACTTAGCATGCCATTACCTAGATGCATTCCACTAGCTATAATAAAGATGCAATGAAATATCATCCAACCCGTGTACATTTGTAGCCGTTCATGAAGAAGCTGTAAGAGAGGTTTCTTGGGGGAACAGGCAGTAGGAATCCCCAATCTACTAATCACTATGTATTGTGTATCTACCATGTGAGAGGGGTTATTATGAGATCCAGTAAGGAATAAGCAATTAATACACGGATCTTCCAGTGTAGCTCAGGAAGCATGGTACATGCATGCAGGTAGGACCAATGACACCAGGCAGAGTTCATGTGAGGTATGGAGACAGGAAGTCCGATGGGAGTTCAAAGCCTGAGGGCTATAAGGAGTTTAAAAATGCTTCCAGGCCAGTCGCGGTGGCTCAAGCCTGTAATCTCAGCACTTTGGGAGGCTGAGATGAGGGGATTGCCTAAACCCACAAGTTCGAGAATGGCTTGGGCAACTTGGCGAGACCTCACCTCTACAATAAATCAAAAAATTAGCCAGGCATGGTAGCACGTGCCTGTAGTTCTGACTACTTCGAATGCTGAGGTAGAAGGATAACCTGAACCCAGCAAGTCAACGCTAGGGTGGCTGTGAGAGTGCCACTGCACTCCAGCCTGGGCAATGGAGTGACACCCCAACTCAGAAAAAAAAAAAAAGAAGAACAAAAGAAAAATGCTTCCAGAATCTGCTCTGGTAGAGAGGATTCTGGTAGATCGACAGAAGTAAAAGCCTGTGGGGAGCGACAATGGGATTGTGGGGATTGTGGATTCACCAGGAAGTGACATTGGGAGGGAGACAAAACGAGGTGGCAGAGAGTAAAAGAACAAGCAAAACGGTTTTTGGAGAGTCATTTAAGAGAAAGGTGCTGGGAAGAAACAGAGAGGAACTCAAAGACAAGGTTGGAGAGCATTCTAAGAAGAGAGAAAGAAAATAGATACTAAGCACTTAGAATCTACTGGTCACTATGCTAGGTACTCTACATGTTATCTCAATCCTCAGGATGTTCAGATGGCCAATGACACTGCTCCTATTTTACAAATGAGAAACTAAGGCTCAGTGGCATTAAGTACTTGGAGCCACAAGTGGGCACCAGCCCTTCCAACTTTAAAACCTTATGCTTTCTCTATTACTCCATTCTGTGTTCCTGAATCACCTTTAGAGGTTAGTTCCTCACCTATTGAAGTAGGAGACTAGACTTTATAAGCTCTGAGGTTCATTTGGACTTCAAGTATGATGCATCTATTATTCTAAATATAGAGAGAAAGAAACAGAAAGGGTATTTCAGGATAAAAGAAATGAACGGGAAGCTGGAAAGTTACATAGAAATTTTAAGATGAGATAGATAGTTACATAGAGATGAAGAATTCTGACAGACAATCAAACCAATTTTGACACTCCTCCTTGTCCTGATCTCTAATTAGGGCCAGAGGAGTCCAGGCCAGTCAGTCCTGTCTCAGAGAGAGATACCATGGAGGTGACTGCCCCCATCAACCATAAAGATAAATCCAGGAACAAGTAGAGTCAGTGTCTCAGCCTGGCCTCCGGAGACCAACCTTTTCTTGCCCAGGTCTGCAGCCAACCCTTACCCAGAGCTTCCCAGAACTGGCTGGAACTGAAGGAAGAGCCTTTCTAAAACAAAGAAGGACATAAGTCACTGGGACCTTGTGTAGGGCATATTTCATCTCCCTAGCAGATGACCAGGAAGAATAAGAAATTCTCAGGAGAGATGCAATGAGGGACAAAAGGAGTGAAATGGAGATTGAAGAGTGAATCTCGAACATACAAGAAAAAGGGGGTGTAGAAAAGAAAGCACCGCAGGAATACCAGACAAGGCATACAACAAGCAAGAAAAAGGCCATTTATATAACCTTTTATAAATGTGTCAAAAATTAGGCATTTGTTCCTGGTGAGAGTGGGTAAAATCAGGAGTGAGAAATAGATGAAATAGAGTGATATTGACATAAATGGACAAAAAGTTCCACTGTGAGTAGGGAAATCCTCAATACAGCTTCACCCAGGGCACATCACCTGTCTCAGATAGGACAAAAAAGTTTGTGTGTTTACATAGACTTTTGTAGATGCATTCTGGAGAAACTCTGATCACGCTTGAGCAACGTGAACTAAAGAAATGACTATACGTAATCCTGGGTCATTTTCCACTCCACTTGCTATGTATTTTTTGTTTTCTTTTTGAAATGTCTGGATTCTATAGAAAAGGCAACCTAGAAAAATCTAGGACTGCAAGCTAACCAAGGCTCTTGCCATCACAGTGCTGAGATGAGGCCCTCAAGCCTCTGTAAAGGGTATATTGAAATATTGAGACTAGTAAATCAAAATGAAGAATGAACCCATTATGTGTCCTCTAAATGTTTTAAACTGCTGGGGAATATAAAACTCCAGACAATGGTTTCTCTCCTGGCATAGGCTCACTACTGCATTTGTTTCTTCGTTTCCCATCAAAAACTTGGGAGGTTGGGTACTAATGGCTGAGATGTGCAGTGAAATGGAACTGCATTCAACCAGGGCCCACCTGAAAATAATGAACTCTTCTGAGGATGTAGCTTTAGTTCATTAGTGTGAATACAGGCAGGAAACCATGTGAAACACCCTGGTGCAAATTTCTTTCTTTTTTGGCCTTTTTCTTTAACGGACATTTGCGTTGTCAGACTTACATTTCAGTGGAGTTATAAATATAGAAATGAAATATTGATCACTTGTCTCAACCCATCCACGACTTGTGCGAGATCACACGGCTCCCTCCTGCCCCACACAGCTGTAGAGGCCCAGGTGGGTGGGGTGTGTGAGTGCTTTCAGAAACTGAACTCCCTTGAACGGCTCTTCAGTTGAAATCTGTCTTCAAAATGTGTTTTCTCACTTGACTATTTCAAGAACCAGAAGTAAGATCTGGGATAAATTTTTTCCCATGAAAATTAGTGCCCTGTCACGTTGCAAGTCTTTTCCTTCCCACCCACAGAGCTGGTCAGTCTCCATTCATTTTGGTACCCACAGGCATGCGGAATGACTGGTGGTGGCCCAGGCAGTGGCTGGGAGAGGCTCACTGCCACAGAGGTTTGCACAAGGCTCTCAGCTGGGAATAACAGGCAAGCAGCAGAAGAATAACCAAGGCTTGTTCTGTTTCCAGACAAAATGCAAATAATGCATTCCCTCGATGGTAGGTCAAAACAACCACCAACCTAAACAAAGTAAGAGAAAGAAGTTTCACAAGAGCAGGCAGCTGCTGATTTCCTTAACCTTGTTCTTGGGCAGAAACTCTATTAGTTTTTGATGGGTTAGCCTGGTAGATGGAACCTTGACCAAGTTACAAATGTTAACGTCACCAGTTTGGACAAACTGACAGCAAGAGACTCCTGATGTGATTTATTGAGAAGGATACAGCATCACTTCTGTGGTATTTCTGCCAAAAATTCTTAATAAGAATCCAAGCATGAGTGAATATCAGCAAATCCAAATTGAAAGACATTTAGCAAAATAAGGGATCTGTATTCTTCAAAAGGTCAAGGTCAAGAAAGACAAAGAAAGGGCTGATTAAGGTGACCAAAGAGGCATAACAACCAAATGAAATGTATGATCTTAAATTAAAACCCCTAGCTGTAAAAAACATTATGCAATTGATGAAATTTGAATATAGACTATGAATTAAATAATGACATTATATAAATATTAAGTTACTTGACTTTGACAGTTGTACTATATTCATGTAGGAGAACATTTTTTTATCTTAGGAAATACACAATGAAGTAGTTACTGATAAATGTGTGCAATGTCTCCAACTTAGTCTTCAATTACTCAGGAAAAAAATTATCCATAATTTTCTTGAGAGAGACAGAAAAAAAGAGAATGATATAGCAGATGGGACACCATATAAAATTGGTAAATCTGGGTAAATGGTATAAGGGAGTTTCTTGTACTATTCCTATTCTTCTGGAAGTTTGAAAATATCATACTAAAAATTACCAAAAAATTGTCCCCAATACTAAATCTAACAGGACCAGGACTATAGTTATCAGCTTCTCCTTCAAGAACAAAATGTAAAAACCTGCCAACAGCTCTGAGATGGAGGAAGCACTCTCCACCCTGTCTTGTCACTGGGCAGAGCACTCAGAGCAGCTGTTTGAGGACTCTGAAATGCAAATAGTAGCAGATGGATTGGGGAATATGTCTGAATTCCAAGTTCTACTGAGCTGGTGGCGAGTTTCTCCTCTGGCATATCCCCTGGTCTGAACTCAATGTTGCCTAAATCCTGGAAGCGGGCCTCAATGCATAGACACAGAAAACCCCAGCAGTTGATCTCCAGTTTGGGCTTTGGAGAATGAGGGGAAACTCTTAACTCTCAGAGAGAGAGAGAGAGTGGGAGAAATCCTGTTCTTTTTTGGAGTTGGAGTCTCACTCCATCATCATCCAGGCTATAGTGCAGTGGCACACTTACGGCCACCCCAGTGTTGACCTCCTGGGTTCCGGCAATCCTTCTGCCTCAGCTTTCCAAGTAGCCGGAACTATAGGCACGCACTATCATGCTTGGCTAATTTTTTAGTTATTGTAGAGATGAGGTCTCGCCAAGTTGCCTGGGCTGGTTTCCAACCCGCTGGCTCAGGCAATCCACTCACCTCGGCCTCCCAAAGTGCTGGGATTACAAGATGAGCCACCGAGCCTGTTCTTTTTATCTTCTTTGCTTCCAGTTTTTCTTTATTTCCTCACACCCTAGTTCCAATGCCAACTTAAGTTTGCTGTAGTGGTGGCGGCCACTGCCAGAATCTACAACCCTCTAAGAGAGGCCTGTGATCCCAATAGGATGGGAGTAATCCTGACTGCATATACATATAGATTCAAGAAGCTCAGTGAACTGCAAAAAATGACATAACAAAAGAATTTCATACTCAGACACAGGAAAATGAAAGACACAGGAAAAAACATGAAAGCAACTAGAAAAAAATTATAAATTACATACTGAAGAATACCTATGTAATTACTGTAGATTTCTTACCAGGATTCATGGAGGTCAGACTAAAAAG
>CAUYQG010169105.1:0-10787 GCA_963574415.1 Tarsius wallacei | reverse complement strand
TCTGGAACACCTGGAGGTGGCATCCCATGGTCTTCTGTTTTACCAAATTCATAAGTCTGTGAAGAAGTCTTGAAACGGTTCAAGTGACGTGATAGTTCTTGTTCAGAATTTCTTTGTGCAAAGATGGTGTAATTCCGAGGCACATTTCTGGATTGTAGTACTCATGTTTTTCAGGATCCCTAATAGTTCTATTTGTTTGCTTTATTGTAGAGATGAGGTCTCACCAAATTGCCCCAGCGGGTCTCGAACCTGCGGGCTCAGGCAATCCACTCACCTCAGCTCCAGTCAAAATCTGCCAATTAATTGATCAATCTGGTTTGCTATTTTAAATTCCGCAACTATATAAAATTATTTGAAATCGGCATAAGCAACAGAGCAAGACCTGTCTCCAAAAAAGTTTTTAAATGAGCCAGAGGGGCCGGGCTCGGTGGCTCAGCCTGTAATCCCGCGCTTTGGGAGGCTGAGGTGAGTGGATTGCCTGAGCCCGCAGGTTCGAGACCCGCTTGGGCAATTTGGTGAGACCTCATCTCTACAATAAATCAAAAAATTAGCCCGGCATGGTAGCACGTGCCTGTAGTTCCAGCTAGTTGGAAGGCTGAGGTGGAAGGATCGGCGGAGCCCAGCAGGTCGAGGCTGCGGTGGCCGGGAGCGGCCACTGCACTCCAGTCTGATTGATAGAGTGAGACTCCAACTCAAAAAAATAAATAAATAAATAAAAGAAAATTCTTACATTAGCCGAGCTCGGTGGCTCAGCCTGTAATCCCGCGGTTTGGGAGGCTGAGGTGAGTGGATTGCCTGAGCCCGCAGGTTCGAGACCCGCTTGGACAACTTGGCGAGACTTCATCTCTACAATAAATTAAAACTCAGCCGGGCGTGGTAGCGCACGCCTGTAATTCCGGCTACTCGGAAGGCTAAGGCAGAAGGATCGCCGGGGCCCAGCGGGTCGAGGCTGCGGTGGTCGGGAGCGGCCACTGCACTCCAGTCTGGGCGACAGAGTGAGATGCCAACTCAAAAAAAAAAAATGAGCCAGAGGAAGGGATGAGGGTGGGGGCATGTGACAATACAAAGGGTATTTGGGTCATTACCAGGGGGAGTGAGGGCTAGTCAGAAGCCCAA
Source organism: Tarsius wallacei (assembly GCA_963574415.1). NCBI lineage: Eukaryota > Metazoa > Chordata > Mammalia > Primates > Tarsiidae > Tarsius > Tarsius wallacei. The sequence goes on along the minus strand of CAUYQG010169105.1, from coordinate 9,671 downwards.
ACTTCACCTCTGTGCAGTGTACTTATATAATTAATCCTCACTTGTACCCCACGTTCTTACAATAAAATAAAATTTTAAAATTAAATAAATAATGAGCCGGCTAGGCTCAGTGGCTCAGCCTACAATCCCAGCACTTTGGAAGGCTGAAGCAAGTGGACTGCCTGAGCCTGCGGGTTCAAGACCTGCCCCGGTAACTTGGTGAGACCTCGTCTCTATAATAAATCAAAAAATTAGCCGGGCACAGTAGCACATGCCTATAGTTCTGGCTACTTGGAAGGCTGAAGTGGAAGCATCGCCTGGAGCCCAGCAGGTCAATGCTGGGGTGGCCGTGAGTATGCCGCTGCACTTCAGCCTGGGCAATGGAGTGAGACTCCAACTCAAAAAAAAAAAAAAAAGAAATGAGCCGAGTGTGATGGTATGTGCCTGCAGTTCTAGCTACTCAGAAGGTTGGGGCAAAAGATCGCCTGAGTCCAGGAGGTTGAGCCTTCCGTGAGCCGTGATCATGTGCACTGTACTTTGAGTCTGGGGATCAGAGTGAACCCAGACTCAAAAAATTAGTTAACCAGTTAATTAAATTATTTGAGCAAAAAATAAATACAGGTTCCAGAGGGTAAACTGTCATGAAAATTCTAACCTCTGATGTTCAAAGTCCTCTATTTCTTTACAGAGGAGATAAGAACAGACCTGAGTTTCTTACTGATTCCCACACTTCAACCTGAAACAAACGCAGAAAATAACCACATTACTGACACACAACAAGAACTGATGCCATGAGGTAGATGGAATGAACCCATTGGCTCAATGTCATGCTTAAGTCATGAAAAATAACACTAACAGTCTCTAAATTTCCCACAGATTAGATAAGAGTCAAGATTTTTAGATATTTCCCCTCCTCTGCCTGAGAATTTTTCCTCCCTCCAGCCGCAAGACAATGCCTTGAGCCTTTGAAACTGCATCCATTGTAAACAGCTCTGAATATTAACATAGCCCAGAGTCCTATTCACTTTTAAAAGACCCCCAGGGTTTCAAATTACAGTCACTGAAGAGGGGGAAGGTCCCCAGTGAGTAAATGTCAGCAAGCTTATTCAAAAGGAGTTGAAAGTTAGGCTTGCATGTGAAACTCCTTCTACCTACGTGGTAAGTCAGAATCCCTTTCATGTTTTAAACAAATGAGGAAAAGAAGAAGAAAGGACCCCAGTACAACCAACATCCTTTTCTGCTTACAGCAACTTTCAATTCAATGACTCCCTTTTCTAAATTTCTCTCTTCTGTGGATGTCACTTTTTAAATAACCTCCAACCAGCCTTCCTAAACCTTGGGGACTTTAGCAGGTGCACAGCACTGGGCCAGGTGCACTGTGAAGGCACACAAATCTGTAGTGCTCTCTCCCGCAATCCTGTCCACCCTGAAAGAGAGGATGCAGAAAAGGCTCTGCACCAAGGAGACACCTCTGCAGAAGGGGGAGGCCCCTTCATTGTGAGGCTGGTATCTGAGGGAGAGAAAGGTCAGCCAGAGGCCGTCCCAACATGCTCAGGGAAGCGACATAGGGAACCCAGGCAAAGCAATTAATACTGAAGGAAGGGAAACTCAGTTCACAGCGCAGAGCTAGGGAGCCGGGACATGGAGATATCTACCAGGAAACAGCCCTCATTACACCACAATTAAGTTTCTCCATCTTTTTGAAGATGTTCTCAAGATTTAATGCTGATAATACATTCAAAAGTTCAAAGTTTATTAAATCTACTAACTAAATGTAATTATAGAAAGAGATGAACACACACTACTTTTTAAAACAGTCTCCTGAAATGGGGGGCAGAAGGCCAGGTGCAATGACCCAAGCCTATAATCCCAGCACTTTGGGAGGCCAAGGCAAGAGGAATGCCTGAGCCCGAGGGTTCAAGACCAGCCTGGGCAACATAGTGAGACCTCATCTCTACAATAAATCAAAAAATTAGCTGGGCGTGGTAGCGCATGTCTGTAGTTCCGGCTACTTGGAAGGCTGAGGTGGAAGGATCGCCTGAGCCCAGCAGGTTGAGGCTGCGGTGGCTGGGAGCGTGCCACTGCACTCCAGCCTGGGCGACAGAGTGAGACTTCAACTCAAAAAAAATAAAAATAAAAAATAAAAGAAAAAGAAAAGAAAGGGGGGGCAGGAATAGCTCCCTAAAGTCAAGAGGGACACTATCAGCCAATGTAGAGTCAACTTACACTGGGCCCTTGGGGTCTCTGGACACTCCCTAATTGTATTGTACTCAAAAATTAAGATTGTATAGCCTATCTCATGTCAGCAAGACATAAACAGCGTGCCTTTCCCTTAAGGCAACTAACATTATTTGCCAAAGCAACCAATATTATTTTCCAGAAACTTCCACTTACTCAAAAAAAGTGTCAGAGAACTAGCAACAGACTAGTTCTCCACCAAGAGGGAAGCAACACCAGTCTTCCAACACTTGTTGCACAGAAAAGGACTCTGAGCTCAAGTTAAAGCTCCCTAAAACCCCAAGAGCACCTGCATCTTTGAGATTTTTTTCCTTGGTCATTATTCTGTGTTTATTTGTTTTTGTTTTTTTTAGTTGGAGTCTCACTGTCACCCAGGCTGGAGTGCAGTGGCACGCTCACGTCCACCACAGCCTCAACCTGCTCGGGTGATCCTTCTGCCTCAGCCTTCCAAGTAGCAGGAACCACAGACATGTGCTACCACACCTGGCTAATTTTTAAAAATTTATTGTAAAGACTAGGTCTCGCCAAGTTCCCCAGGCTGGTCTCAAACCCTTGGGCTCAGGCAATTCTCTTGCCTCTGCCTCCCAAAGTTCTGGGATTACAGGCATGAGCCACCCCACCCAATATTAACCTGCGTTTAAAACACTCTCTATTTCAAACAACCACAAATCAGGAAACATTCACGGTCTGTTGAATTCTCAAGTGACAAGAAGACAAAGAGGTAAATGGGTAGAAGGGAATATTTCAGGACCATCCAACAATCCACTTCTTTAAAAAACATCAATCTCAGTTTAGGTTCTGGAACAATTTGGTCTTCTGCACTTGAAATCTAATTTGCATAAACAGGATGGGACGCGTTTTCCAATTCCTTAATTCACAACATCCTGCACACCTGGGCCTTCAAGCACAGCTGTAAAATCTGAACGACAAAGGCCCACTTTGCTTCACAACCACAATGGCAACCATAGTCTGTGTTTATTCTCTAATGTAAACCATAAGCACTACTGTGTCAAAACCGGCAAGGTTAGATTTCAGTTACCTGATTTGGTATTACAAACGCTTACTATAAAAGACACTCAAATCATAAACTCATCTTAACGTGGCTTGGAACACTACATTTGGTGTCCCTGCTTTTGAATGCCCTGTCATCTTTCTTTCACACTGAGATAAAAAATCTGGGTTCGTTTTTCCTTTGGGTGCTGCCTGCCTTCTCAGTCCCAAATGGCCATCATTCAGCACCCAGAACGTTTAAGCTAGCAACATTTTGTGATTAAACACTGCTCAAATTTACCCCACAGGTTAGAGTCTAAGGTAAATTGTATTGAATACTTCTTAAACAGCTTCTGAAGCCTTACTCTCAAAAATAATTTCAAAGAAAGCAAACATCAAAATCTAATAAGTTCAACTTCTTCTAAGGTTCTGGGAAGCTGGAATAAGGCTTGGCAGTAGCTTGGTGCTATTTATGAATGTGCTGGATTGGACCATGCCAATCGCACCTACGTAATGGGATGGGAAACTCAGTTATGGCTTGACTACTACAACTATAAGTTATTGTGCTAAATAAGTTATACTCAGGTCCCAGGAATGAACCTAGTTCCTCCTCTATCAGCTCTATTCCATTTCTTCTGTTCACACAATTTACATTCTCTATTTAGAAGTTTTACTTTCCTTAAGCTAGGTACTTTAAATAGACTAACTCTTTTCTGTTGGTTTGTGGTATGGGGTGCTTTTTAATGCCTTTTTATGATGGAGATAGGCAAATACCTACACAAATGGACAGAATAGTATAATAAACTCTACGTACCTGACATCCACTTTCAACAGTCATTAACGCATGGTCTGTCTTGTTAGATTTGTGCCCCGATATACTTCCGTCCTTTCATGTTTTGGGGGGAAGTAAACCCAAGGCATACATTTCATCTGCAAATGTCTGGGTTTTTAAAAAAATCAACAGCTTTGTTGAGGTATAATTCACATACCTTGCTATTCACTGTAGTATGGTTTTAAAAAATGTGAATCTGAACAACTTCTGAAAAAATTGACATTTATTTTAACAGCGTTTTCCCAAAGGGAGTTTTGGTAAGCTATGTATTTACAAAATGTTTATTGGACACATACTGTGTGCACTCTGGTTTATATGTTCTCAGAATACAGGTTGTTTTTTTTTTTTGTAGGGGATGCTTAGAAAGTTCTTTTGTCCTAGAGTTCTTTGCCAGAATGTGCAATATTAATTCATCTTCTCTCTCCACATAGCTGAGAGGTTTCTACCAAGCTATTAATAGTTGATTAGCACCCATTAGTGAACAAGCATAATTACAAATGGAACAGATAATTTAGAAAGTAATAATTCAGATTTTGTTGTTTAATAGTGGGATAGTTAGCCACTGGTTATAGTTAAGTCATAGTGAGTCTGAATTAACTATTGTTTATGTTGCAAGCCCTGACCCTCCAGCTGTGGCTACTTGAGGCAGCTTTAAATAGCGATAGAGGCACCCTGTAAGAAAATCCTAAAAAAGCAAAGAGCTGGGTTCCTGCAACCCTCTGTGCGTGATTTAAACTTCACACAGAGTTGAAAATGCTTTCTCCAAGTCACTGCTGAATAGTTTGTTTTGTTTTGTAAAAGTCCATAGTTTAATTTCTCCAGAGTCTGTTACTTTGTTGGTTACGGGGCTCCATTCATATAGATTTAGTGCTGGCTGCAGCTTAATTAGAAATCTGAATGGCAGTTAGTCCTCCAAATTCCATTCACTTTATCACAGTTAATGGAATGATTTTCATATTCCAGCTGTGAAAATCTAATTCCAGCGATTATGGAGTGTTCAGTGGTTTTAAAAACTGCTCAACATGTCAGGTTAAACACATGAATCTGTGAAGCTTAATTACATTGATATGATATTTGATTAGATGTCACTTACAGCAGTTCTCTGTTTAGAAAAGCAGAAGCACACTCCAAAGGGTTTGAAAAAATGTATGGGCGAGAAAAAACTTACAATTGAGAGATTCTGACTATGAATTTAAGTTTTATTTTGCAAATGGGGTGAACTTCATCTTTCATCTGATTTCATCAGTGTGGTTCCTTGATCTACCATCATAGCTACATCTTAGTTTTCATTTTATTTTTAATAAAAAAGAATTTTTGTGTGTGTCTGAGATTTCCTTCTCCACCTGGGCTGGTGTGAGTTTTTGGCGCACAAGCTCCTGGTGCTTGCAAAACTTATAAACAGCCAAAAGAGCTCGTTGCTTCCAGGAAGTGGGTTGTTGATGCAATGAAGTGATGGATGCAAAAGCTGCAGTTCGAATAGAACAGGGTTGCCTTCCATCTTGGAGGAGAGGAGATCCATAAAGCAAACTGACATGTTCTGTAGTTATTAAGGTCTGCCTCATCCCAGATTCCTCTGGCAGTTTTCTCAATTGCGGAGTCTGTATAGGACTCTTACCAAAGGGTGGTTTGCCTTATCCAGGGCTATCCATTACCCAGTAGAAAAATCAGGAACTCTTCTATGGATATTTTTGGATTCTTTCACACATTGGTTTGAAACAATACTTAGAAATGATTAAATTACATTAAATTCCACACCATCCTAGAATAAAAACTGGCTAACCTCAATTATTATTTACTTGGGGGCCTAGGAAGCTCTATTGTATGTGAAATTTTGGTACCTAGCACATCTTTCTGGTTAGAAAGGAGCCCACATTTTCATTAAGTTTCGTAAAGGGATTCTTGACCCAAGAGGAAGAACAACTATTGGCCTAAAGGGAAAATAATTTTCTTAAAGCTCTAAAGGTGGAAATGTGGTAGAATGGAAAACTAGCCCATGTTGGGCCTTAGGAGACTTTGGGGTTTTGTCCCAGTTCTGCCACTTATTGGCAGTGTGATCTTGGGCTAGTCACTTAATTTCCTGTCTGTAAAGGGATGTATAACTTCTAAGCTCTTGTTTTCAGGTTTATGATTCTATCTTTTTTTTTTTTTTTTTTGAGTTGGAGTCTCACTCTGTTGCCCAGACTGGAGTGCAGTGGCACGCTCCCAGCCACCGCAGCATCGACCTGCTGAGATCCGGCAATCCTTCCGCCTCAGCCTTCCAAGTAGCCGGAACTACAGGCATGCACTACCACGCCCGGCTAATTTTTTGATTTATTGTAGAGATGAGGTCTCGCCAAGTTGCCCAGGCAGGTCTCGGACCCATGGGCTCAGGCAATCCGCTCACCTCAGCCTCCCAAAGCGCGGGATTACAGGCTGAGCCACCGAGCCCGGCTTGATTCTATCTTAATTGAAAGCAAAGAGGGAATATACTTACAGCTCATTGGATGATAAGAATTAATAATTGACCTGTGTCTATGATACTTAAAGTACTCTTTGCATGTTTGGTGCTTCTGAGTAAAATCCTAAAATAGATACCATGAGCAGCAAAGAGAAAAAAATGTGTGCATGGGGGAGTCTCAACAAGGGACCCTTCTTTAGGCATTTAGGTGTTATTAAGGGGGAGTGAATACTCCCCCAAAAAAGCAATTTCTTTGATTATTGCCTCTTTTTTCCCTCTGACCCAAAGAAAACTATGGAAGCAAGTACAGATCCACTTTAGATCTCTGATTTGGCTTTTTAAGAACTTAGGTAAATATTTAAAAAAAAAACAACAACAACAAAACAGGCAAATAAATTAAAGGCACATTTTTCCAAAGAGTCATTTCTTTAGGCTTCAGGCGTATCTCTCCCAAGCAGGCCTTCAGTGAAAAGTTGGAATGAGTGAAGTTGTAGGCGATGCTGATAAACCGCCTTAGCAACTGGATGGGCTCCCTGTAACATTCCTTAGTAACAGCTGCAGGAAGGGTGGCTGCCCACTGTGTCTGCCTTTCTGAGCCAGCTTGCCATCAGAGTAGCTCCAGCCCTTTCACCAGGGAGATCTTTCGTGTATACCTTTCAAGGTGGAAACTCAGCAGCCTAATGTGTACAGCATAGTGACTTCTTTCTCCAGTTTTGAAGTATCTGTGTCTGTCTCTCTCTCTTTCCCTCTGTTCTTGGTCAAGTCTGTACTACATTTACTCAACTTTGCATTGGTTTCCTCTTGGTTAAACATTGTTTCTGAAAATCTTGACAATGACAGCAATTGGGCTTTTAAAAATATTTTACTTATGCAAAATCTAGAAGCTTCTATTTTCCTTATTCTGAGTATCTACCTTTCTTCCACATAGAATTTGTTAGTGTCTTCAGTGGAAATTCTTGAGCTTTTCTCTTCCTTCCACTCATTCTTTATCACGTAAATTGACGTAAGATGAAACCTTTGGGTTTTTTTCTTTAGAACAAATTTTTGGAATTTGGAGCTTTGTTTGGAGATACAGCTAAAATGTAGTAAGCACAATTAAGTGGTTTGGAACTTCTTGACAGAAGTTTAACAAGAATTAGGGACTACTTTAGAACTAAGGGAAATAATCCAAAAAACCAGACTTTTAAAATAACATTCTCTCTTTAAGACCCAAAGATGACCTTTTTCCATTGTGCTTTCTGAGATCAAAATAGGCCAAATGATCTTCCCACCCTTCCACAAGCCTCTTATGTTATTGTCAGACGTTCTCTCTGTTATTTACTTGATTTCTTTCTGGTGAATTTCTAATTTATATCTTGTCTTCCCCCAAAGGATTCTCTGAGTCTACCTGATTAGGTAATTTTCACACCTCTCCCTGGCTTTTTTCTCCATGTAGACTTGAAAACTGCAGGAATTCTTCCATTCCAGGTACCTAGGAATACCTTGGTAATAATTTGTTTATTGCCTTACTGTTTCTCTCTTGGATCTTGGTACATTCTTTTAGGGCAGAAAGGATCCCAGGGTTTCATTGTTTCTTAGAGGGTTTCTGAGGTTTACCCCTGAAGTGTGTGATTATTCCTAAATGGCCTGTGTGGAGAACTTGACAGAAGTGTTTTTGGAATTTTAGATGGAAGGATAAAAGGCCATTTTCTTTGTATTGAGGTTTTGTCTTCCCCTCAAGAGCCCACTGATGGGTAAAGGGATACATTTACAGGCTTGCTTTTTTTTTTTTTTTTTGAGTTGGAGTCTCACTCTGTTTCCCAGGCTGGAGCGCTCACGGCCACTGCAGCCTCAACCTGCTGGGCTCAGGTGATCCTTCTGCCTCAGCCTTCCAAGTAGCCAGAACCACAGGTGTGCATCACCATGTCCCGCTAATTTTTTGATCCTTCTGCCTCAGCCTTCCAAGTAGCCAGAGCCACAAGTGTGCATCACCATGTCCCGCGAATTTTTTTTTTTTAATGGTAGGGACAAGGTCTCACCAAGTTGGCCAAGGCTGGTCTTGAACCTGTGGGCTCAGGCAGTCCTCTTGCCTCGGCCTCCCAAAGTGTAGGGATTAAAGGTGTGAGCCACTGCACCCGGCCACAGGCTTTCTTAATTGCTGGTATTCCTTGCGATGTGGACCCTTGGTGAGAAGTCGTAGCATGCAAAGTCTATCTGATTTTATGTGTCGGAGAGAGAACTTTTGGAGAGAATATTTGACCTAAAGCAAAAATTATGGATGGTCCTCCCTTCCTTTCCCATTTCTCCTTATTTCTACTTCCTGCTTGAGAACCACTTCAAAGAGTCAGATGTGTTGGTGCCAGACGCCGTGCAGTTATTGTTAAAAGAATTTGGAAATATAATTGAAAACAAACTTTGTTGAGCAAAGCAGATCTAGGCGAGCTCTTACTTTGAGGGAGAAGGGAATTCCAAGTTTTTCCTCTATTTGGAGCTGATGTCTCAGAACACTTGTTCTGTGAGATGAATCATCTGTGAATTCTACATCTGGGAGTTATATATTGGGAAATGGCATTCTTTTTAAATGTAGAAGAAACACAAAAGCTTAAAGTTACAGTGTAGTTGGAAAATTCTAGTCAGAGTTTTAAAATATTAGCATTGAGGTGAAATTGGCAGAGTGATTGGACATGAGACTGTGAGACCTAAAATAGACATGTCCATATATGGAAAGCAATATGATAGCCACGCTTATTTATTGGGACCCCTCCCCTTTGTGTTGAGACAGATGACAGTTTTTTAAATGTCATGAACATAAATTGATCAGAATCATTAGTTAAGGCAAATGTGACTCGAGACTCAGAATTTTTTTAAGCATTTGTCTTGAGGCCTTGAGTTCTTTAAATAAATTCAGGCTTGCCGGGCTCGGTGGCTCAGCCTGTAATCCCGTGCCTCTGGGAGGCTGAGGTGAGTGGATTGCCTGAGCCCGCGGGTTGGAGACCCGCCTGGGCAAGCGAGACCTCATCTCTACAATAAATCAAAAATCAGCTGGGCGTGGTAGCGCGCGCCTGTAGTTCCAGCTACTTGGAAGGCTGAGGCGGAAGGATCACTGGAGCCCAGCAGGTCGAGGCTGCGGTGGCCGGGAGCGGCCACTGCACTCCAGTCTGGGCGACAGAGTGAGATTCCAACTCAAAAACAAAATAAATTCAGGCATTGCTCACC
>CAUYQG010169103.1:0-17441 GCA_963574415.1 Tarsius wallacei | reverse complement strand
TTTGGGGGGTCTCGACTGAGCTTGTATCATAGAACCTTATCTGTGGGAAATATTAGAGGCCTGGGTTGTTTTTACCAGGATCACTGCCAACTCATTACTTTTTAAAATCTTCCACTTAAGGTTTTTTGGGACCATCCAGGTAGAGTGGCCTGAAAATCCATGTGAAGGCTACTTTGGAAACACCATACCTCTCGGGAAGTTTTGCTCCCTGCCTTCCCCTTAGCAAGGTTTGAAATAAGCAGTTTTTCTTGCATTCTCTGGGTTGTGTAGGTGGGTGGATGGTGGTGCAGGGAGTGGGGCGGGGGGATGGATTACTTCATCCTTAAGATACGGCTGTGGCTTTATACAGGTGATGTGGGTTGGGTATTTGTCCCTTCCAAATCTCATGTTGAAATGTGGTCTCCGGTGTTGGGGCTGGGGCCTAGTGGGAGGTGTTTGGGTCACGGGACGGATCCCTCGTGAATGGCTTGATGTCCTCCAGGGGATGAGGGAGTTCTTCTGTTGGCTCATGGGAGAACTGATCGTTCAAAAGAGCCGGGTGCCTCCTCCTCTCTCTTCCTTCCTCTCGCCAGCGAGACGCTGGCTCCCCTTTGCCTTCCACCGTGAGCGAAAGCTTCCCGAGGTCTCACCCGCAGCCAAGCCCATGCCAGGGCCGTGCTTCTGTGCAGCTTGCAGAACTGTGAACCAAGTAAGCCTCTTTTCTTTATAGATTACCCAGTCTCCTTTTTTTTTTTTTTTTTTTTTTACATTTCACTGAAAACTTTTTACTGGCCTTTTGGATAGAAACGGGAATTTATTTGCCAGGAAGGATGATCCCATCATCCTTCTGCTGGAACCAGCGCACAGCCTCCTCTTTGCGTATTCTGTTTGGAAACCTGGCCTACCCAGCACCACATAGAAGTCCAGGCTTTAGATACCGATGCTTGGGTCGTATTTGATACCCAGATGGATGTGTTCCTGGGTCCCAATGTGGCAGAGAGGGGGCTGGTAGCAGTTAAAAGTATTCCTTTTGAAAACCAATCTACAAACTCTGAAAACCTGCCAGACCAGTTTTGTCTGAGAAAAACCAAATAGCCAAGGACTGAGGCTTTCATGGAAATGCAAGAGTCACTAATTCACAAACCTACCCAACTGCTCTCTTACCAGTTTATAGCCCTTCCTCGTTCTGTTTCCTGGAAACCATTTGTTCTTTGAAAATCTGATTTTGCTGAGTACAGCCTTGTGAATTCCAAAGAAAATGAGTAATCACTCAACGCGACCCCCCTCCCTTACCTAAACAAAGGTGTAAGACCCCTCTTCTCCCTTTCTGGGGGGCTCGACCTGGGAGCGTCAGCCCGCCCAGTCGCCAGTGTAAATAAAATTGCCACTTGCTATAATAGTCTCCGTGTTACGACCTCTCTGTCTTCCCGCTCCACCAAAACCAAAGTTTTCAGTGTCTGAGAAGTCATTTTTTCTTAGTTCACGCTCCCGCACCTCCAGCCCTTCCTCCGGTATTTCCTCTGCCTTGGCCCGTGAAACTGTGCAGTGGACGGCAGTCTTTTCATTTCTCCTGATGCCAAAGGATCTGACGGTGGAGCTAGCTTTGGAAAAAGCTGTGAGCTGCTCCCAAACCTTGGCTGCCGGGGTCAGTCTGTCTCCCCTCTCCCCCACACCGATGGGGTTCTCCTTTTCACCTTGATCCTGCGCCATGATGGAGAACTGGAAGGGAAAGCGGAGCTTGGGTATTTATTTATTTGTTTTTGTGAGTAAGCAGGATTCATTGAGAGGACAGAGACACTCCCATGGTGGGAGGGGACCCAAAGGGGTTGCCCCGGGTATTTTTTTTATAGCAATGCAGAGTGGACTTCCACGATGGGAGATTTCTGAAATAAGACTCCCCTCTTAGGAAAGGGTCTTTCTTTTTCCTGTACACTTTGCTGCTCTAGTCCCTGAAGTTCATGTCACGTGGCTGAGCAGTCTCAAGCTGAACCAGCCGTCACAGTTTTCTTACCTTGCTGGCTTCTTGATTTCACTTCGGCTTTTGGACTCTTGTGTACACCTTGCTCATTTCCTCAGTCACAGCACACTGATGTGTTTATAAAAATGCTTTCAGTAATGTGTCTAACATTGGCTGGGCATGGTGGCTCACGTAATCCCAGCACTTCGGGTGGCTGAGGTGGGAGGATTGCTTGAGCCTGGGAGTTTGAGACTAACCTGGGCAACGTAGCAAGACCTCGTCTCTACAAAAAAGTTAAAACAGCCGTCATGGTGGCATGCTCTTTGAGTCCCAGCTACTCAGAAGGCTGAGGCAGAAGGATCGCCTGAGCCCAGAAGGTCGAGGCTGCGGTGAGCCATGATCATGCCACTGCACTCCAGCCTGGGCAACAGTGAGACCCCGGCTCAAAATTGTGTGTGTGTGTGTGTGTAACACAATTTAGCTGTTTTCAGTGGGAGAGTCGTCCTGAGGCACTGTCTGGAAGACCTGTGGTCACAAGCACCCCACGTCACAGGTGTTGTGGTTTGGGCCTTAACAGTTCTTGGCCCTGCACTCAAAGTTGGTAATCAGTAGGTCTGTTTGGTTTTCTTCCACTCACCATCAGTTTAGGCTTCTAAAGTGGAAAGTTTTGTCTTCTGAAAAAGAAATGTTTTAAGAATGAACACAAGGTAATCTCTATTATATTTCAAACTGAAAACATAAGGTGCAAACCTGCGGGTCTCCAAATCACCTCTGAGTCCAGCTCCAAATCATTCCCTCCAGGTCCTCCAAGTCGCAGACTGGCAAGAACAAATTGTTAAGGTGGGATGGAAAGGAAGAAAAAATTTTTTTGGTTTGTCCGTCTACTCAGACAACAGGAAACACAGGAGCAGTATTTAATGAACAATGATTATTTTAAAATAAGTCATTCTTGTTCATGGAGATTAATTTGTTTGAGATCGTTTTGTATTTTAGTCCCTCTGAAATCATATTTTTAAATGTGAACCTTCTGCCAAAAGAGGGCAGTATTCACCTGCAGTAGAATGTAAAAGAGCCTGAAAAATTACTGCAGGGATGGAGAAATTTATTTTTCCTCATAAGGTTGATACAATTTGACAAAACTAGCTCCCTGTTGGCTCCATTGGCCTTCTAGTCTGCTCACCCGGGATTGACCATCACGTGTTAATTTGGTCTAATTATATTTTAAAAAGTGATTTATTTGAAAATGTTCATTTAAAAAGAGAGAAAACCAAAAAAATTTTTTTTCTTAAACTTCTGCTTACAGAATGACCAAAAATTAGGTGTTTGCTGCAAAGCATATTTACTGAGGTCTGCTGTTTCCACACGTGGCTCCAAAGAGGGGACCGCTCACCTCAGGCGGACGTGGCTGTTTCAAACTGCTGATGAAAAGTCTGCCACCAGCAGGACTGCTGTCACCCAGGTCCCCAAGGGCGTGCACCTGTTCCACGTTACACACTTAAGCTTAGGTTTGTCCATCAGTTGTCGCCTCTACAAGTAGGTATGTGAGTTCATGGTTTTAAGCATACGATTTTGAACACGAAATGTGTTTTTTTTGAGTCAGGGTCTCACTCTGTGTCCCAGGCCGAAATGCAGTGGCACAATCACGGCTCACCGCAGCCTTGACCTCCTGCACTCAGGAGATCCTTCTGCCTCAGCCTCCCAAGTAGCTGGGACTCCACGCGGGCATTAGCACACCCACCTGATTTTTCTTGGGTTTTTTTTTTTGTAAAGAGGAGGTCTCGTTATGTTGCCCAGGCTGGTCTCAAACTCCTGGGTTCAAGCTATCGTTCTGTCTTGGCCTCCCAAAGTGCTGGAATTACAGGCGTGAGCCACTGCACTCGGCCTCAACATATAAGATATTAAAGGAAGAAACAGAAGTAGCCAGTTTGAGTCTTGCATGAGCGAAGTGTGTTGTTTTCCAGGAGTGGAATAAATAGAAGGAAATGAAAACTTTTTTTGTTTTTTTTGTAGAGCCTAGTTTGGTGTATGGAAGGAATACATACATAGATAACAAATTAGAACTCTGTCCGCCCTGTAGAATTTGGGAGTGTTGCCAGATTTAAAAAAAAGACAAGCTGTTCTGCATGCTTTCAGTAAATAATCAACTCGAGCTTTCAAAGGGCAGTCAGGAGCCAACAGGCTGGGGTTTTCATATAAATGTGTCAAGGAGGCAACTTTGGGGAAGCGCATAGGCGCATGCATGCTGCCCAAAATTTACACGTTTGTTTTAGAAGGAGGCTTTGGCACAGACAAGTTTCTCCTCTTCGCCCCTGGGAGACTGGTGCCTCCCAGAGCGGATGCCCTGGGCCCTGTAACGTGATCTCCCTCCTCCCCATTGGGGCGCGGGTGCTTCTCCCTGGGAGTCGCTCTGCGCCCATGCCTGGCTCAGCCTGGCAGCAAGTCGCCACCACCCTGTCGCTGCTGCAGCGGCAGCGAGTGGGGCTTTGGAGCCCAGACTGCCTTGTCGGACCTCCTGCCTTTTCCTGGGGGGTGATGCCTTTGCTTTAAGAGCACCGTCCGCTGCATGGGCCACGTTCCTCAGGGACCACACCAAACCACAGTCTTGTAAGTTCACATGGATTCCCCCAACCTCCCCCTGCAACCCTGTTTCTCAGTGCTCCCCGGGCTCTGCCGTGTCGTTCTTTTTATCAGCATCATTTTTGAGTTGGGAGTTTCACTGTAGCACGATCACAGCTACTACACAGCCTCGACCTGCTGGGTCAGGCGATCCTTCCACCTCAGCCTTCCAGGTAGCTGGAACTGCAGGTGCACGCCACCACGCAAGGCTAACTTTTTGACTTATTGTAGAGATAGGGGTCTCCCCAAGTTGCCCAAGCTGTCCTCGACCCCCTGGGTCCAGGCAATCCCCTCACCTCTCCCAAAGTGCTAGGCTTGTAGGCTCTGGGCTCTTGGTTCTTGTAATTTAGGATTTCGGATGCTCACCGTGCCTGAATGTTTAGAAGAAGGTTTTCACTTCTCAAACAACTAGACGGTTCTGCTCTGTTAGTCTTCCTGCATAGGTTCTCAGTGCATTTCTTTTCATCTGCTACTTCCAAATCTTTGGGACAACCTGTGTCTGTCCTGTTTGGAGGGAACTAACTTAACTTCAGAGTGTGGTTCCAAATGATCATGTGTTGGCAAATCGTTAAGCTTTGTACTGTGTGTGCCTTCTAGAAAGGTGATGTCCTCAGCCGCCAGCTCTTGAAGCACTGTCTGTCCCCAAAACAGATCTTCAGATGGTACAGTAGAGCTCTCGAGAGCTTAAAAGCCTTGCTCTGAGGAGCTACTTAGCCTGGTCCACATCTAGGAGGCATTATGTGATGGTAGAATAAGCTAGAATCTGGAAGTCAAACAGACCTGAGATCAGATTCGACTTTCTTGTCTATAATATGGAGATAATAAACCCTAAACATTTGCTATTTAGATTAAGTTAGATCATAATTAGATAATTAGAAGGGGAAATCTTTTATTATAATTTCTAAGCTTTATGCAATGAGAGAAAAAAAGTAAAAATGCTGAAAGGTCATGTAGATTTAAGGGGTGTCCTGCACCATGATAAACATTGTGTGGATTGCGTCATGTTCACAGAAGACAGAATTGCTTTCAGCGTTTCAAGTCCATTCTTGGGTGGAGAGAAATAACCTAAAATTCCTGGAATTTTGAGATATACAGGTTTAAGGAGATCATCTCTGTACATTTTTCATTCATAATCATGAAATGAGGATTTAGCTTTGTAATAGAAAGCCCAAGTTAATGGTTACATAGAGAATGACATACATAAGCTGGGCAGGGTGGCTCATACCTGCAGTCCCAACATTTCGGGAGGTGGAGGCAAAAGGATGGACTGCGCTCAGGGGTTCAAGACCAACCTGGGCAACTTGGCGAGACCTCATCTCTATACTTAAAAAATAATAATTAACCAGGCATGGTGGTGCGCGCCTGTAGTCCCAACTACTCAGGAGGCTGAGGAAGAAGGATCACTTTAGCCCAGCAGGTAGAGACTGTGGTAGCTGTGAGCATGCCACTGCCCTCTAGCCCGGGCAACAGAGTGAGACTCCAACTCAAAAAAATAAAAAGGAAAGAAAAAAATATATATGATCCATTGATTTTCATTTTTGTTAAACATATTGTTAATCTTATATGCCTGCAAATATCAAAATAAGTCTTTCTGTAAAAACGAAAAAGATTCTTGAACTTGGGATCATTGCTTATGGCTGTGTAGACAGCACAGGCCTAGAGGTGCCTTCAGACTCAGAACCATCCATTTGTGGTTTTGTGGTAGCAGTTTTTTGGCAGATAGCAGCAAAGCCTTAGAGAAGGGGTCTTGTCTCATCAAGTGCCGCGGAGCTACTTATATTTAATCTCGACCAGAACTTTGCATCCTAGTTGTTTCAAATAAGATATTAGCATCCATTAGACACTCACCTTGAAAGGTAATGAGTGGAACGGAAAGGACATTGTCAATGTGATTGGGAGAAGCCTTCCACTGCATGTGAAACAAAGCTTAATGGTTGTGTTCTCAGGCTGCAGCCGGATCTCTGACTGTGAGTCTGGGGCCATGAAATGTGGTTACCTTAGGCAAGGCAACTTTTTGGTGTCTCCATTTCCTAATCGCTAAAATGGAGGTGCTAGTAGCATTCACCTTACTGATTATCTTGAAGATTAAGTGAGTGAATGCATTTTAAACATCTAGGAAATTATCCAAGCACAGAGGAAATTTTCTAGCTCTGGTAAACACTATGGAAGTTTTGGCTGTTCGTGTCATGTCCACACTTAAGGACAAGAATTACAAACTCAAATACCTCTAAGAACCTGGCTGGTAAAGCAATTCGAGGGAGGTGTGGTAGATGAAAGACAAACTACCGTGTGAGTAGCAGCATGATGGAAGCAACCGGCCTCAAGCTTGGAGTGTGTGGAGACAGTGAGGAGGTCAGGGGCACATCTTGCTAATGGGGCAGTCCGCTGCTTAGCTGATTGATGTCCCGTGGGAATTCAAGAAAATCTGGAAGTCAGAAATGAAATTCTGTAGCTTGTAAAGATTAGCAGCTAATTAAGTTTTTAAAGACCAAAGGCAGAAACATACAAGCCTAAGCACGCATATTTGTAGGTTGCTTCTAGCCCTTGGCCTTCCTTGTGTGACTTCTACGAGCGAAGTGATACAAAAGCTGATAGAGTCTATTAAAATTGGTCCTCTACTCCTTTTGGGCTAAAAAACTCCTGGCCTGGGATTACAGTTTGAGCAATATCATGAAGGACCACGAGAGCAATTCTGGAAAAGAAAAAGCGAATTAACCTTTGGAAGCTAAAGGCAAATGGGGCTGGCTGAATTTTTTCCTCACAGCAGAATCAGGAGTTTTTTTAAAACTACACTTACGCATATAAGTATTGTCACCATAACATGGAAACAATGTAAATATCATATTTAGCACTGTAAATGGCCACCATGCTTATTAATTATTGCTAATTGGTAGTATTGTTAAAATCTCCTCTTTTTTTTCATTTTTATAGGTTTTTCATTTTATAGGTTTTTAATATTTTAACCTGAATGCAGAAAATATTTTCCTCAATCATAGATAAGAAAATTTTACTATTCAAAAAATTGATGATGGTTGATCAGGGTATTAAATTTAGAAAAATACAAATCTGTCCTCCAAATCTTAATTTGGCTTTACCCAAAAGATATTGTATCATTTACTAAATAGCCTACTAAACAAATGTCATTTACTAAATAGCCTACTATCATTGAGAAAGTCTCACTCTTCATGCTGTGTATTTTATTTAGTAAAGCAAATCTTTTGGAGACAGAATTTGCAAGCAAAAAATGTCAAGTAATGAACACAGTATCTTTAGGGAGCCCGTTCAGTAATCAGAAGCAGTCGTTTCTGGTTGGCTTCAGTAGGTTCCATTTTATCCCAGGCTCATTGGGTTGAACTTACTTGGTTTCCTTAGTGACTGACTGGCTAAGAAACGTGATGGTCCTAGAACTCTCTGGAGCAGGGAGATGGAGATGGACTCAATGACTGCAAATTGAATGTACTCCAAAAACCATCTTGATTACATTAGAAAAAGTTTTAAGCTTAGGACTGTTTTAATGACTGAAGATTTTCCCAAAACCTCGAATACAAAAGTACGTATGGTGTGAAATCCTAAACATTTAACTTAAAGGTCTTCTCTTAATGTCGAAAGTCTTCTTTGCCCTCCAAATAATACAGAACTCAAGGGAAGAGGTGGGGGTGGGGAAGAATGAGAAAGCGACTTCAGCTCAGTTGTGAAAAAATGCATCCTACTGATAAAAATTTCATCTTGTTCAAGAAGAAAATAGCATTTTTTTCAGCTCTCCAATTTCCACTCCAGCTAGATATTTTCTTAAAAAAATTTAACCCTTAGAGGTTACTCTGACCTTTGAAACAAAATTTTTTTTTTTTTTTTGCCAACTGACATAACTTACTGGCTTTGAAGGATCGCTTAGCAGTAGTGAGCCGGCCTGCACTCCCTGGACCTTCTCCCTGCTTGGTGTTATAAAGGGAGGCATGATGAGACCCCAGCTGAACTGGGTCTGCATTCAGACCTACCCCAGCAGCTGACCTGTTGGGGAGAAAAAGGAACTAAAAGTTGGACGACATTTATGCAATTGCCTCCTTCATAAGTCTGGGTGCACTGACCACGACGGCAAACAAGCCTGCCCTTGGGGGTTCCCCCCAGACAGCCCCACTGCCCTCCTGACTCAGGCCAGCGCAGTCCTGGGGAGGGGGCTGGGAGAGGTTGGTCTGGAGAGCAAGGCCAGGTGAGTGCTGATGGAGCTGCCCAGGCAGGAGAGTGGATGGAGGGACAGTGAGGAGGGAGCAGGTTGAGGGTAGAGGAGGAAAGACCAGCGGTTGATGGCATCCCTGGCCAGGGCGTGACCAGGGAGTTCTTCTGGGAGTCTTCCCACAAGAAACAGATATGCTGGTGGATTGCCTTAGAAGGTCGGTGATGCCAGGACTTCCTTCAAGCCTGTACTTGGAGGGTGTAAGCTGACTAGGCTGGTAGAATGGAACAGTGTTTCAGTCACTTCTGTAGATTCTGCAAGCAAGGTGAAGGGATGCATGACACAGTTATAGCTTTGTAGGGAGTAGCAGCAGTAGGGGTGGCAAAGCCGTAGTCCCTGTTCTCTTTGGAGAGCTAGTACTTGTGTGAAAAAGGTTGACGAGGAGTCCAAGTGTGCTGTGAGACAGGCCAATTCTGTTTTGCATTTCTGGAGTAGGAAGGGATGGTGAATGTCCTGTCTTGTCCACAAGATGAGCAAATAGACAATACAATTACATGCCCAAAGAGGAGGAAACAGTTGGAAGAATCAAGATCATTTGTTCAACTTTACCTCCCAGAACTTTGGGAGGCCGAGGCGAGAGACTTACCTGAGCCCGGGGGCTCGAGACCAGCCTGGGCACCCTGGTGAGACCTCGTCTCTACAATAAATCACACAAACTAGCCGGGCGTGGTGGCATGCATCTGTATGGTTCCAACTACTTGGAAGGCTGAGGTGGAAGGATCGCCGGAGCCCAGCAAGTCAAGGCTGAGGTGGCCGGGAGCATGCCACTGCACTCCAGCCTGGGCGACAGAGTGAGACTCCAACTCAGGAAAAAAAAAATAAGTTGGAAGGAAGAGGAGAGAGTCAAAGAAATTTTGTCTGTTGGTCTGTTTTCTTCGAGGGCAGGGCGTGTTGTGTGCATGGTGGACAAAGGGAATGAGAGTAGTGTGGGAAGACGGAGAATAGAAGAGAAGAGAGGTGGGTAGATTTTTTAATTGGACTTCGCAATTTCCAGAGAGGCGCTAGCTGAGATGTTAGTACATAAACTAACATCTGAGGGCTCTGCGTCTGATCACCCAGGAGGCAGACCTCCTTGTCTGTAAGGCAGCAGATGCAGCCACACAGAGGGGACACCTCCAACCCTGCCCAAGCCAAGGCATCTGGAGAGGTAGGTGTTCCAACCCAGGTGCAGAATGGGTCTGACATTGATGCTCCAAAGACTTCAGATGGAGAGGGAAACCTCAGAACAATGCTGAGGATAACCGTGGATGTTTAGCTACTAGACGTGTTTTTGTAAATTTCTGTCTTTGCTGCAGGAGCATGTTTCAGTAAGGTGCCTATAAAGTTTTGTTTTATTCAGAGAAATGTTCAATTTACTTAAGGTGATTTAGGTTTGAGTTATCTAAATGTTTATCAAAAACAAATAGACATCTGGCCGGGCTCGGTGGCTCGGCCTGTCATTCTAGCACTTTGGGAGGCCGAGGTGAGTGGATGGCCTGAGCCCGCAGGTTCCGAGACCAGCCTGGGCAACTTGCCTCGTCTCTACAATCAATCAAAAATTAGCTGGATGTGGTAGCGTGCGCCTGTAGTCCCGGCTACTTGGAAGGCTGAGGCGGAACCATCGCCGGAGTCCAGCGGGTCGACACTGGGGTGGCCATGAGTGTGCCACTGCACTCCAGCCTGAGCGATGGAGTGAGACTCCAATTAAAAAAAAAATAGACATCAATATAACTTAAATATCCTAGTGTGTTCTTATTCAGTCTGTATGTTCCTTTCTCCTCTGAAAATCAATAAACCAATTTGCAGGGCACATAGAAGGGACATGTCACCCAATCCTCCTCCTTGCTATTACATGAAATTGGCCATGTCTAACCAGAATTCAGACCACAGGACTCCTTCCAGATGCTCTTTTTCAGGCAACAGAGTAGCCACAACAAATGACACAGCACAGTTTTACTGTCAAACTCTAGACTATGAAGTGAAAACATTTTCAGAGTTTTGTTTAAAACCCATGTGGTTCCACAGCTCCTTCTGATTAGATAATTTTGTTTGTCCTTTCCAGCAATTCTTCAACTGAGCTGTAAAAATATATAAAAAAAGCAGCAACTGTGCAATTCTGACTGCTTGCATTTTAAAATGGAGAAAAAAAAAAACAGACTTGAATATGATTCCAGCTAAAGATACTTTAAAAAAAATTCTTATGTCTAATAATTTATCTCTCTCTCTCTCTCTCTCTCTTTCTTCTTTCATCGGAGTCTCACTCTATTGCTCAGGCTGGAGTGCAGTGGCACGTTCATGGCCACCCCAGCCTCTACCTTCTGGGCTCAGGTGATCCTTCCGCCTCAGCCTTCCAAGGAGCTGGACCCCAGGCCTGCGCCACCACGCCCGGCTAATTTTTTGATTTAGTTTAGAGATGAGGTCTTGCCAAGTTGCCCAGACTGGTCTTGAACCCCTGGACTCAGGCGATCCTCTCCTCTGCCTCCCAAAGTGCTGGGATGACAGGCATGAGCCCCTGCGCCTGGCTGACTTCTTTTTTCTGAAACAGAACCAAGCCTTCACGTAACTGCAAATGCTGCAGAGTACTAATGGTAGATACGCCGTGAAAGACATCCATAGTATTTTGTGTGAATGATTTCCAAGACCAAGGATGACATAGATCACCTGGAGTGGGGCCCCATGAATAAGTAGAAGCGGCAGCCGCCTACATGCACGACTCAAAAAAACCCCTAGGGATCCCCCACAGGTAGATTCCTCAACAGCTTGCAACTTCGTGGCATTTGCCAGAATCTGCCTGTAGGTTAGATCTGCTAAGACCCCAATGAAAGGCATCCATTTTATCTCATAGGAATGTCGTGCCTTTGTCAATGAAATAGGATCACCAAATTAGCGTATCAAATTAGTGTCTACCAGTCCAGTCCCTGAATAACTAGAATATAAGTAGATTGTGTTTTACGAGTGTACAGCAGAAAGTCTAGAGATGCTGGAAGCCAGGTGGGCTTTGTCCATACTGGCTTTTGTGCCTGGAACGCATCCATCCCCATCTTCTCTGTCCTGGGCCTGTTCCTGTTTGCTCTGCAGACGTCAGCTCAGAGCTCATGTCTTCGAAACCCTCCCTTTCTCGTCCTTACTCCCAGTCTGCAAGAAATGCTTTACTGTCTTATCCAAATCAGGGAAAATGCCGCATGGAATTAGGATTATTAACTTATCTTTCTGACAGACTGAGTGCCTCCAGGGCAGAGAACAGAGAAGACAGATGACATCTTTTATCTTAACTCCCAGGGTCTGCCAACATAAAATATGTTGCATACCGGAGTGAGCCAGTTAGCACAGTGACACCTGAGGGACGCCGAAGACCTTGCCCCCTTGACGGTTGGACGTAGGGCAGGCCCTCCATTCCAAGAGTGCTGCGGGTGGCTCTGTGTTTAACAGGGGAGTGCTTGGACCGAAACGATTTTAGGTGTGACCCTTACCTCCTGCCTCACCTGTGTTGACCACACATAGAAAGGGCGTTCCTGTTGAGAGAGGAAGATAGATTTCAAAGACAAACGTCTCTGGGGAAAATGAGGAGAGAGAACTTGAGGTCAGATATTCTGACAAGTGGATATGAAATATTTGAGTGCTGATGTGATACTTAATCCTGTAACACGTGCGGGATGGTGTCTGGGTAAGGAGAAACTTAGAAGATCTCTGTTTTTCTAGTTGGTTTAGTCCAGGTGTGGGTGCACAGTGGAATGGTTTGTTTTTCCTACTTGGATGGAGATGCCTCCCACCTGGAGCTGTTCCCTTCCTAGCTTGCCCTGCCCTGTTAGAGACAGCTTTTGCCATGATCTGTGTTTTGGTGAACTCTGAAGATAAGCCCATTCAAAAGGCTGCTACATTGTTGATAACTTATTTATGTATAGCGATGAGGTCTCCCAGGCTGGAGGGCAGTGGCTATTTACAGGCACTATCAGGGTGACTGCAGCATTGAACTCCTGGGCTCAAGCAATCCTTCCACCTCAGCCTTCCAAATAGCTAGGACTGCAGGCATACCCTACCATTCCCAGCTAGTTAAATAATTTTGGGGGGTAGGGATGGGGTCTCACTATGTTGTCCAGACTCGTCTTAAACTCTTAGGCTCAAGCATTCCTCCTGTCTCGGTCTCCCAGAGTGCTGGGATTAGAGAATTTATATTTAATATATTCCAAAACAACTTAAAGCAGCCACCAAGTAGGGATTATATAATTTGGTCCTAATGAGAATCCTTGACAGCTCGTACAGCACCAGCCTAAGACAATAGTGCCATCAATATTACACTTTATAACACTGTGAAGGTGTTAGTTATAGTAATCCTTATTTCATTTCTTACACCTCACATTTTTCTTTTTTTTTTTTGAGTTGGAGTCTCTGTCACCCAGCCTGGAGTGCAGTGGCACGCTCACAGCTAACGCAGCCTCAACCTGCTGGACTCAGGTGATCCTTCCACCTCCGCCTTCCAAGCAGCTGGAATTACAGGCACACGCCACCACACTCAGCTAGTTTTTGATCTGTTGTAGAGGTGAGGTCTCGCCAAGTTGCCCAGGCTGGTCTCGAACCCGTAGACTCAGGCAATCCTCTCACCTCAGCCTCCCAAAGTGCTGGGATTATAGGCTTGAGCCACCGTGCCTGGCCACCTCACATTTTTCAAGAAGGATTTCAAGTAGCTGATTGCTATTCTTAGTTAAGGGGAAAGGTAAAACTCAGAGTTTCTCGTCTGTTTTTTCTAAATCCTTTATTTTCTTCTTGTATTTGTTTTATTTCTGATCAAATTTTTTCTTTTAATATCAGTCTCTGAACTTTTTGAAGGCGAAAGAAGAGTCTGCAGAGAGAAAAAACTTCTTCCCCTGCGTGTGAGACATCAGCAGATTGATCGTGTATTGCTGAATCCTAGTCACCCGGACATCTAAGTTCTTTTTGTTTTGAGTTGGAGTCTCACTCTGTCTCCCAGACTGGAGTGCAGGGGCCGCTCCCAGCCACCGCAGCCTTGACCCGCTGGGCTCCGGCGATCCTTCCGCCTCCGCCTTCTGAGTAGCTGGAAGTACAGGCGCGCGCTACCACGTCCGGCTAATTTTTGATTTATTGTAGAGATGAGGTCTCGCCAAGTTGCCCAGGCGGGTCTCGAACCCGCGGGCTCAGGCGACCCACTCACCTCAGCCTCCCCAAGCGAGGGATTACAGGCTGAGCCACCGAGCCCGGCTGACATATAAGTTCTTATCCTGAGAATGGAGCCCAAACCAAAAAATCGGATATCTAGAACAGCCCTTTAAAATGAAACATTGAAGGGCTTCATGTCCACTATTGAATTTTCATTTGCCATTGTCTAGTCAAGTAGGAAAGGTTAGTACCCACTGCGTAGGGAGAACAGGAAGGAGCTCTGTCGAGGGAAGTCTCGTGAACCTTCACTTTTCGAGTTGTCTACACTGGCAGAGGTGAATGCGTTATGCAGAACTTCTTGTTTACCCTTCTGTTCAGCTCTTCCTCCGATGGATTTGACCAAGGCGGCTTGGGGCGGCGGAAAGTCTCCTGGCTAAGTTGTCACAGCTATGTTGGTTGCCCCAGTCCCTGGGTGCCCTCACCATTACAGAACGGCTTTTTGTCTCGTGACCTTCAAGCTGAGTTGTCTGTTAAAGGTGCCATCCCTCGTGGCTGCATGTTACCTCTGGGGAGTCTGGAAGGCACTTTCACTCACAGTCCTGGCCCACTTGGATAACACATTTGCGAATATGATTCTAGACGCATTTAGAATAAATCCCACCGAAGGCATCTGACTGCATGGTTCCCTGGGTAAGAGGAAGTTTAACAAAGTTTAAATTTTGCCTAAGGGGTATTTAAGGCTCAGGAATCTACTTGAGAGACAGTAGGAGTTAGGATCCTGGAATTCGAACCAGACTGCTTGCACTTGACTCCTCCCTTTACTGCTTATTAACTGTGTGTCCTTGGACAAATGGCTTCAATCCTTGGGTATCAGTCTCCTTGTCTGTAAAATAGTGCTTACTGCCATGTGCCACGGATATTTAAATGTTAGCTGAGGCTATTGTATTAGTATTATTAAAGCCCGGAGGTGGAAATGATCAATTCGAACGGTTCTGCTTTTCTTTTTTTAAAAATGAGGCACAGTGCAAAGAAATGTAATTGACAAAGGATGCAAAAATGATCAACTCTTGTCTCTTGAAGTGAAAAAGTTACTGTTGTTTAGAAAACACTAAAAACACTGTTAGCATGACTTTACTAAGGTTATAAAGGGCCTGAAATGATGATTTAATGTTCAGAAAATATTATTTTTTCCCCTCATACTAAGGTTTTTATTGGGTGTTGAGAGATGCATTGGAGTTAAATTATTAACCTGGAGAGTAGGGTTAGTAGATGGTAATCTTCTGATAAATTTTTAGATTTGGAATTTTCATGATAGATGCACACTCATTTTGATAATAATGGTCAATCTGCGCGGGTCTTGCTCCTGTCTCAGAGCCACCACTGCAATTTGGCAAGCAGCTTTGTGTAATAGAATGGAAAATTCTTCCGAGTCCTCACTGATTAAAGACAGGAACAGTTCCTAGTGCCGCTAGCCATGAATGCCATGGTCTTGAACAGTCTCATACCAATTAAAACCACAGCTTGTATGTTGTCGTTGTTTCTTCCGATTTCTAGTTTGTATTTATCAGGAATCTGAGACTTGTGCTCTAGGAGAACATTCCCCTCGTCTTTCCCTTGGAAGATATGTGTAGGGGAGAAGGAGACCCCTAAGGTTTTTGTTTGTTGTTACATTGTTTTTATGCTTTAGGGAGTTAAAAAAAAAAAAAAAGAAGTGGCTCTCTGGGGAGGTCCAGAGCGGTGGTCTAGAAGATCAGGAAACTCTGAAGACCCAGAAAATACACAGAAGCAAAGGGCAAACTGGGAAAAATGTTAACCTTTGAGCTAAAATCTCTTGGGTACAGGAGTGCGGCCATTGCTAGTTTTGGAGAGGGAGCCTCTTTCTGGAGAAACCAAGCCTCCCGGTGGGTCTTGCTGGCACATCGGAGCCGGCAGTCCTCAAGACTCGAGATTCGGGAAAGCATACACAAATGTTTCCAGAGATTGGGCCCTGCGGGGCTTACTGCAGTGGCATGCTGCACTTGCTGTGAGACAGCTTTCATCCTCATGTGTTTACCTCTGAATGCTTTGCCCAGGTCTCCACAAAGGAAGGCCTCGCTCCCTCTTGGCTACCCTCCGTCACCAGGTCATCACACAGCCATCTGCCTGTGAAGATGCGGTAGGCGTTTGTCAGGGGGCCCCAGCAGTCTGTGGTGCACCTCACAACTTTTTTTTTTTTTTTTTTGAGTTGGAGTCTCACTCTGTCGCCCAGACTGGAGTATAGTGGCCACTCCCAGCCACCGCAGCCTCGACCTGCTGGGCTCCGGCGATCCTTCTGCTTCAACCTTCCAAGTAGCTGGAACTACAGGCATGTGTAACCGTGCCCAGCTAATTTTTTGACTTATTGTAGAGATGAGGTGTTGCCAAGTTGCCCAGGCTGATCTCGAACCCGCGGGCTCAGGCAGTCCGCTCACCTCGGCCTCCCAAAGTGCTGGGGTTACAGGCGTGAGCCACCACGCCCAGCCCTAACAGCTTTCTTGCGGCAGCTGTTTCCTGCGTGCCTGGTGCTTGACTGAGGCAGCAAGACATAGGCGTGCAGATCGGTTCGCAAGTGCCCCATCAGGCCTTCTTATGTCATCATTTCACAGATTGGGCTTTGCCTCTGCTCCCTGTGGGACCCAGACAGGCCAGGCCCTGCTCCGCGGAGCTTTGGTTCCAACAGCCAAGTCAGGGGGTGAGATGGCTTTCGGTGGAGACTTAGGCCCGGAGGTCCCGGGGTTGGGGCGGGAGGATGGTCCGGGAGGAGCCAGGCCGGGTGTGGGCCCTGGGATCCGGAGCCAGGAGCATCGCCTTCCGAGGCTTGGGCCGAGCACTGCAGCTCAGAGACGCCCGGACGGGCAGACAGGGAGAGCCAGGTGAGGAGGGGAATGGGCACCCGCAAACGCCTGCGGACGGGGCAGCCGAGTCCTGCGTGCAGAAAGAGCCTCGTGGGTCTGAAATGAGCTGAATCAGTTAATAAAATCAAGTTGCTAGCAAAATAACGGTACTTATCAGCTTACTCCATTTTGTTTAAAACTTTGATCTTAGTTGCCTGCCTGACCTCAGAAGCACTCCTCAATGCCTGCGTGTAAGTCCTGGGACGTTCCGGGACCACAGACCCCCAGCTTTGTCTGCTTTGGGCAGGTCGTGCTGACCGTTGCCTGCTGACTGTTGCAAAACTCCTTAGCCATAAGTTCCATGTAATCGTGTGCTTGTTCACTGAAATCAAATGTTACGCTTTGCAAAACCCCATTGTTACATTTTCAGAGTTTGTTCTTATATTCTGTTAGTGACCTAACCAAGGTAACTCCATGGTGTCATGATTCTTCTACGTCGTCTCTGTGTAACTACCTTAAGCCATATCTTTTTTTTTTTTTCTTGTGATATTGAGGGGTACATTTAAGGTTTAGGTACACAAATATGTCTCATTCAGGCACCCTGGTTTGTAAGAAGTGTCCCCCCATCCCCAGACAGGTATTTACTGCCATTAATTGCTTCCCCTATCCCTCCCACCCCCCCAACATTTCCCACCACTGTCAGTCATTTTCTTGG
>CAUYQG010169102.1:0-53636 GCA_963574415.1 Tarsius wallacei | reverse complement strand
CCCGCTTCCCCACCCCACCTCCTGGCAGTTTCCTGCTACTGCCAATCCTTTTCTTATAGTATTACAATAATTGTTCAAGGTTCGTTTATGAGTGAGAACATGTGATACTCAGTTCTTTGTTTCTGTGATAGATCACTCAGCATTATAGACTCTAAGTACATCGAGGTTGCTGTGAAGTTCATGATTTTGTTCTTTATGACTGCGTAATATTTCATTAAGTATATACCACATTTTAAAAATCTAGTCCTCTTTTGCTGGGCAGCACAGTTGGTTCCATGTTCTTGCTACTGTGAACAATACTGAGATAAACATATGTGTGCAGGAGTCTTTTTTATAGAGTGATTAGAGTTCTTTCGGGTATATTCCCAGTAGGGGGTTTGCGGGGTCGTATGGAAAGTCGAATTTTAGATTTTTTAGGAACTGCCACACTGTTTTCCACAAAAGATATACTAGTTTACACTCCCATCAACAGTGTAGAAGTGTTTCCTTTTCACCACATCCTCTCCAGCATCTGTTGTTTTTGAGTTAATAATGACAGCTATCCTGACCGTAGTTAGGTGGTATCTCAGTATAGTTTTTTTTTTTTTTTTTTTTTTGAGTTGGAGTCTCATTCTGTTGCCCAGGCTGGAGTGCAATGGCATGCTCACCGCCACCATAGCCTCGACCTGCTGGGCTTAGGTAATCCTTCCGCTTCAGCCTTCCAAGTAGCTAGAACCACAGGCGCATGCCACCATGCATGGCTAACTCTGTAGTTTTAATTTGCATTTCTTTGATGATTAGTGAGGTTGAGCATTTTTTCATGTATCTGTTGGCTGCTCATATGTCTTCTTTTGAGAACTGTCTAGTCATATCTTTTGTAATGGAGCTGTTTGTTTTTTTCTTTTCAGCACGTTTGAGTTCCTTTTAGATCCTAGACATTAGGTCTTTGTCAGACATACAGTTGGCAAATATTTTTTCCCAGTCTATAGGCTGTCTCCTAACTCTCTTGATGGTTTCTTTGGCTTTGCAGAAGCTTGCCAATTTGATGAGATCCCACGTGTCTATCTTATCTCTTATGGCATGGGCACTTGGGGTTTTGATCAGGAATTGGTTGCCAGTTCCAATTTCCATAAGGGTGTCTCCTGCATTTTCTAAGGTTCTTACAATTTGAGGTTTTACATTTAGGCCTTTGATTCACTTAGAGTTGATTTTTATATATGGTGATAGGTAGGGATCTTGTTTTAATCTTCCGCATGTGTTCAACCAGTTTTCCCAATACCATTTACTGAATAGGTTCTCCTCTCCCCAGCTGTTGGTGGTGGAGGCTTTGTCAAAGACAAGTTGGTTGAAAAATTGAGGTTTTGCTTCTGGAATCTCTGTCCTGTTCCATTGGTTTATATGCCTGTTCTTGTACCAATACCAGGCTGTTTTGATTATTGTAGTTTTATGATAGAGTTTAAAGTCTGAGTGTGTGATACCTCCAGCTCTGCTTTTTTTGCTAAGGATTGTTTTGGTGATTTGTGGTCATTTATGTTTCCATATAATTTCCTGTATTGTCATTTCCAGGTCTGAGAAGAATGCTGCTGACAATTTAATGGGTATTGTATTAAATCCGTTGATTGCCTTGGGTAGGATGGACATCTTAACAATGTCGATTCTTCTAATCCATGAGCATGGAATATTTTTCCATTTGTTTGTGTCATCTTTGATTTCTTTGAGGAGTGTTTTGCGGTTTTCATTGTAAAGGTCTTTCATGTCTCTGGTTAAGAGAATACCAAGGTATTTGATTTTTTGTTCTGGCTATTGTGAATGGGATTGTGCTTTTTATCTTGGTTTCTGTTTGTTTGTTGTTGGTGTACAGAAATGCGACTGTCTTTTGAACATTGATTTTATACCCTGAGACTTTACCAAAGTCCTTTATTAGAGCAAGGAGGTTTTTGACAGATTCTCTTGGGTTTTCAAGGTATAGAATCATGTCGTCTGTAAAGAGGGATAACTTGACTTCCTCTTTTCCTATTTGGATACCGCTGATCTCCTTCTCTTCTCTGATTGCTCTAGCTAGAACTTCCAAATTATGTTGAAAAAGAGGGGTGAGAGTGGGCATCCTTGACTTGTTCCGGTTTTCAGGAGAAATGGTTCCAATTTCTGTCTGTTTAGCAGTATGCTTGCTATGGGTTTCTCGTAGATGACTCTTACTATTTGGGCTATGTTCCATCTATGCCTAGATGTTCGACGGTTTTTATCAAGAAGGGTGCTGGATTTTATCAAAAGCTTTTTCCGTGTCTAATGATATAATCTGTGGTTCTTGTTTTTATATCTGTTGATGGTCTTACAAATGTTGAATTAGTCCTGTATCCTGGGGATGAAGCCTACTTGGTCATAGTGGATGATTTTTGAGATGTGCTGTTGAATTCGATTTGCTAGGATCTTGTTGAGAATTTTATCATTGATGTTCATCAAGGATATTGTTTTGCCCACTTTTTAATGGAGTTGTTTGTTTTTCTCCTCTTACTTTATTTGACTTCCTTATAGATCCTGGATGTTAGGCCTTTGTCAGATACATAATTTATAAAAAGTTTCTCCTATTCTGTGGATTGTTCCTTACTCCCTCGATGAAGTCCGTTTGATGAAGTCTGACTCATCTATCTTAGCTTTTATGGCATTCACATTCAGAACTTGGTCAGGAATTTGTTCCATCTCCAATGTGCATAAGAATGTGTCCTACATTTTCTTGGAGGATTCTTACAGTTTGAGGTTTTATGTTTAGCTCTTTGGTCTATTTAGAGTTGATTTTTCTATGTGGTCAGTCAGTTTTCCTAGAAACATTTGCTAAATATTGTCTCTTTTCCCCAGTGGTTGTTATGGGTGGCTTTGTCAAAGATGAACTGGCTAAGAGACCAAGTTTCTGCTTCTGGAATCTCTGTCTTGTTCATTTGATCTATGTGCCTATTTTTGTACCAATATAAGGCTGTTTTGGTTATGTTTTCTCTCAAAGTTTCAAGTATGGACATGTGATACTTTCCATTTTGTCCCTTTTGCTGAGGATTGTTTTGGCAATGTGTGTCCTTTTCTTATTTCCATATGAATTTCTGTATTGTCGTTTCCAGTTCTGAGAAAAACGATGTTGGTAATTTGATGGGTATTGCACTAAATCTCTAGGTTGCCTTGGGTAGAATGGGCATCTTGACAATATTGATTCTTCCAATCCATGAACATAGAATGCTTTTCTATTTGTTTGTGTCATCCTTGACTTCCTTGAGCAGTGTTTTATACATCTTGTTATAAAGTTCTTTCACTTATCTGGTTAGGTGGATGCTTTTTTGTGGCTATTGTGAATGGAATTATGCTTTTTATTTGATTTCTGCCTGCTTGTTGTTGGTGTATTGAAATGCAACTGTAAGCTGGGCTCGGTGGCTCAGCCTGTAATCCCACGCTTTGGGAGGCCGAGATGAGTGAATTGCCTGAGCCCGTGGGTTCAAGACCCGCCTGGGCAAATTGGTGAGACCTCATATCTACAATAAATCAAAAAAATTAGCCAGGTGTGGTAGTGCATGCCTGTAGTTCCAGCTACTTGGAAGGCTGAGGCGGAAAGATTGCCAGAGCCCAGCACGTCGAGGTTGTGTGGCCGGGAGCATGCCACTGCACTCCAGTCTGGGCGACAGACAGAGTAAGACTGCAACTCAAAAAAAATAAGAAAGAAATGCAACTTTCTTTTGCATGTTAACTTTGTACCATGAGAGTTTACTAAAGTCAATTGTCAATGTGAGGAGCCTTTTGATAGACTCTCCAGGGTTTTTAAGATTTAAACTCACTTCATTCACTTTAAATAGCTTAACTTTTCCTATTTGAATACCCCTGATTTCCTTCTCTTGCCTGATTTCTCTGGCTAGGACTTCCAGTACAATGTTGAACAGGATGGGTGAGAGTGGACATCCTTGTATTGCTCCTGTTCTTAGGGGGAATGTTTGCAACTTCTGCCCATTGAGCAAAATGTTGGCTGTGAGTTTGTCATAGGTGTTTCTTACTGTTTTGAGGATTATTTATTTTTAGGTAAATTCTTAGGTATTCAAGGGTTTTTATCAAGAAGGGATGCTGGATTTTGTCAAATGCTTTTTTGTATCATGTGGTTCTTGGTTTTACGTCTGTTTATATGCTGAATTACTGTTTATGGTCCTGTGAATGTTGAACTAGCCCTGCATCCTAGGAATGAAGCCCACCTGGTCAGGTTGGATGAAACTTAAGAGGTGTTGTTGCTGGATCCAATTTACCAGAATCCTGTTGAGAATTTGTGCATCTATCTGTGTTCATCAAGGAAATTAACCTGTAATTCTTTTTCCTTGTTGCGTCTTTGCCAGGTTTGGGGTTCAGTATGATGTTGACTTCATATAATATGTTGGGAGAATTCCATCATTCTCAATTGTTGCCTGTAATACTTTTAATAAGATTGGCATCAGCTCCTCCTTGTATGTCCTGTAGAATTCAGCTGGGAAGACATCTAGTCTGAGGCTTTTTTTGGTGGGGAGATTTATTATGACTGAATTGATTTCCTGGATTGTTATTGGTCTGTTTAGAGTTTAAATTTCTTGTTGTTGCAACCTTGGGAGGTTGTGTTATGTCAGAAATTCCTCCATTTCCTTTAGGTTTTCTAATTTATTTGCATAGTGTGTTGATTTCTAACTGCTGTGTGCTAAAATTCAGGAGAAAAGAGCTGTCAGTTTCAATGTTGCAACCTTTGGAGAGAATACATAAGCAAGTATAACATTACATCCTTAGAAAACTTGAATGAGTAGGGATCAGCTCTTTGCCTCTAATAATGAGTAGGACAAGAAGAAAATGGGAGAACTCTATAAGACTGAGTTTGTTCAAATGACAGATTCTTGTCATTTATATCCAGAGGTCTTAACATATGCATTGATATTTGCCTCTACAGCTTGACTTGTAAAAGCTATTGAACCAGCAGTACAGCAGCAGCCTAAAAGTTACCTAAAAGTGGTTGTTATATTGCATTCAAACAAAGAGCATGTCACTAATATTTGAAAATATTTTTTCTTGAGACCATGAATAAACATGACTACAGGTAATTAGCCATTTTTTCCTTCTCTGCCCATAGTCTCTTGCAGGGTAGAGCTATAAATATCTAAGGAAATACATAAATGATAGGTAGACAGCTAAACAGACAGAGCCATAGACATATGCTTCATGTACAGGAGTCAAAGATCACAGAGGACTTTGATCAATGAATAAGCTTTCTATCCTTTATCCCCCTCACCCTGCTTTTAGTCTCCTACCCACCTCTGGGGATTTTATGTCTAAGCATATTCAAAACTATTATATTTCCCTTTGGCCGTTCTAAAAAGTAACTTGAGTAGAGATAACTTGGGTGAGTGAGAAGTATCTTGATGAAGGTAAAAGTAAGGAATTATCTGTCCCAAGAATCATTAGAAACAATTGCCTATTTATTAAAATAGACCATAGATCCCCTCTATTTTTGAAAGTTTCAATATAGCATGGAAGTAGAAGATTAGGGATGTAACCAAAGACTTTAAATTTCAACTACCTAAAAAATAATTAAAATTAATTCCTTCATAAATATTTTATTGTACTGGAACTTTAGTCATATTTATGGACTTCCGCATAACCATTTTATGAATTAAGTTGTGACTATGACACAGCCTTGTGCATATTTCCCCAATAAATATTAAAGCCCTCTTATGTCCTTTATTTCTTATTAAGTCTATTAAAGTTAAGCTATGAATAACATGATACCAGCTGACCACTAAGAAACTGAAATTATAAAATATAGACAAAATTTAGAAAATGACAATAGGCCTTTATATACATATAACCCAGTACTTTGAAGAAAATAGGCAAATAGTCTTCCTACCTGTTTCAGTGGTGGAAAAATTAATAAATTTAGCATTATTGTCTATGGTATTTCAGTGACTATCATAAAAAGTAACATTCTGGAATCAGAAGATCTACTTTCTCACACAGACCTTTTAATAACTATCTGTGATATTGATAAACTATACCATTGGGCTTCCATTTTCTTATCTCTGACATGAGATGATTAGACTCATTCCTTTCACTCTAATAATCTGTGAGTCTATGAAATAGTGTGTATTCAAAGTACCTAAGCAAACTTTAGTAGAAGTGTATGATGTCTTCTTAGGCTCAGATCCGTATCCAGTTGCTGCTGTAAAAAATAATAAGACATGCAGGGGCCGGTAACTTTTCTATGCTTGAACTCAGAGATATTTTTGTTGTAGTTTGGATCTCAGAAGTCAGAACCTGGAAACTTTTCCTGATTCAAGTAAGGCTTCCAGGTGAGTAGATGCTCTTCGAATGCTGACCACCCCTCAGTAATCTACACCCTGAAATTAGCAGGAGCAAAGGCTTCAATCAGACACACATGAGTATCTGGTGCTACTGGGCATTATATAATTAAGTCTCTAAATACCTTTCTAGCCAAAATCAAATCAGAGAGCCTGCACTGCAATTGTAGGTGCATCCATTGACTATTTGTGTGATGAATAAATACTGCACTTCCTGTGACACAGCTCACAGAGATACTCCTAAGTCTTTTCTAGCATGAGGGTTCCTAACCAGGAACTATGTTCTGGGAGATTGTGACAAGGTCTGTTGCACACCATTTCACATACCTGTTTTTGTTTCCATAAATTTGCAATTACTTTCCTCCCAGCTTTGACTGATTAGAGCATCTGCTTTTCCCTCCAATTGTTACATAGCTCATTCTAATGTGAACCAGCTCAAATGCCAGAATAGGTCAAACCTTCAGATTTTAACCTCCCCAGTGAGCCTAGTTTAAGTTAAAAAGGAGCCTTAAAGCCTTGCTCTGTAACTCTGTCTTCTGGCTGCTCAGTAAGAAACTGGGAGAGTTAATAATGATCACAGTAGAGAATTCATTAAGCTGCTCTAATTAAAGTCTGGGGAGGGTAAGGGGTGATTAGGGCCTGAAATTTGACCTGACTGGGCCTGGAGTTTGGTGTGGGAAGACAACTAACACTTTGTGAAGCATCTCAGAGTTAGATGCTTAAACATTTCATTTTACCCTCATGGCACCTCTCTAAGATAAGAATTATCACCATTTTACAGATGGCTCAGAAAGGTTAAGTAATTCACCCAAGGTCACATTTCTACAAGCAAAAGAAGCACAATTAGAATGCAGATCTGTCCTCTTTCTTGTTTCCTAGACTGCTGGTGGAAAAAAAAAAGTGGAGGCTCAGGGAAGTATAAAGAGCTACACAAGTAATTGTTTGGGGGATAAGTTTCCTTTGGAAGTAGGAAGCTGACTGCAGCCTGGTGTCATGGGTTCAGAGGCAGGAGCATGAGAAGGAGCAGTGAGTGAGTCTGAATGAATTATAGGTACCAAGGGCAAGCTGGGAAGGAAAGCAGCCAGAGCTAATGCTTTGCAGAGAATTACCAGTGAGGAACAGCCTTCATTGAAAAGGTTTAATTTACAATTTTTCTAACCAGCAATGAAGATGCTCCAAAGTTGATCTTACTGGGGTTCCAACTTTACTACTCATTGCTAACTCTCACATGCCTGCATTATAGCCAAAGATCATGACAACTTGTACCACTTTCCTGAATTTCCCACTTTAGAGGGCCTTTCCCCAGGCTCTGCGATATGCTTCTTCCCACCTATTCTACTCCTTCAAAACCAACATCAAATGTCTGTAACCTCTGAGTCCCCAAGGTGAAAGCAAATCTCCTCTCACTAAACTCCCTTAAACTCTTTTTATCAAATCCTAACCACCTGGAAGTTTCTGTACAAGTCTTGTATTCTCTGCTAGTCTCAAGTTCTTAATGCTTGGAGCAAGAAATATGGCAGAAAAAGCACATATTTGGGGTCTGAAAATCCTTTATCCCCCCTCAATTTTCTGTACAGAAATGATACTCAGAAAATATGTATGAATCTAACTTATATGCTTACTATGCTTACTTTTTTTTTTCTTTTTCTTAGCAGAAGCCACTAATTACACATTGAGCAAGTCTTTATTTATCAAGCAGCAACTCTGGATAGTTCTGCGATGGGCGAGGTAATGCAAAGCTTTTTTCTGTTATGCTAAGGCATTGAGTATTACTCTTCTTTGGGAGGAAATATGAACAGGTGTAGATCAGGGAAATAACATGATCTACTTGTTTTTCAGAAAGATGCTTCTTGATACAACGTTAAGGATTGAATAGAGAGAGGCAAACCAGGGAGGAAAAAGAACAGAGGATGCTGGATATATTCCAGGCATGAGATGATAATGGCTTAAATCCATCTTTACAATGAAGAGGAGAGGAACTCATGAAATAATGTAACTATGGGTGTTCATAGCCCCTTTAACAGCCCAGGTTTCGTCACCTGTAATCATTTATAGCTAATGTTTAGTGTCGTTCATTCTCTCATTTTTTCTCCATGAATTTTGACTTGTTTTGTAGATTTACCAAATATAACAGAAAAAAAAACTTGTTACTAAAAAGAAAGAAAAAAACATGTATCACCTTTATGTAATAGATCATTTATAGCATTAAGCAGAAATGAGTTCTACAATATGATAGCCAGAGAACACTGTCATGAAATTGCCACGTACCACACCTATTTTGCTACCGCCGCTCATTATGGATTGCCTTGCTGCAAGAAAAGGAAATTTAAAACCTGATGAGGAAATATATAAATTCAGTGTCTCGAACTCTGATCTCCAAGAATATAGTTATTTGGATCAACTTTATAGTCTCCACATAACTGAAAATCTTTCACCAAGAGGGCCTCTGACCATTTGCTCATTGGTAACTGTAAGCATAAATGATCGCCATGACTTTTTCAGCTTTGTTCTTCTTTTTGGAATAGGAGACTGGATCTGTCCAGTATCACTTTAACCAAGGACAAAGAATATTTCTTCCATACCTGCCTCTGTATGTCTAAGAAGACCACATACCCCATTCCAAGATGGATTGCAATGCCCTGGAAAGTTGAAGGAGGATTTGTTCATTGGAGGAACAAATAGGAGCTGAACAATGATGAAACATTTTGAAGCTATCAGTCTCCTGGATGATTTACAGACAATGTGGAACATGTTCAGATTACTGAGAGTCCTCATGCCAACAAAAGGACAAATAATTTGTCTCCACAATCTAAGCAGCCTATACTCTACCTTTGAATGGAAACTAGATAATATGCTATGGGACTCTCAGAGACCAACAGGGGCAGTCTAGTTCAGCCTTCCTGGGACATGGTGTAAATATATAAGCAAATCCTTAGTATACACACATATTACAGGCATCCTTTCCCCACCCCTAAAGTTCTAGTGTGTATACATGTAATTCTGCCTTTTTTGTTTTAAGCTTAAATTTATCTTGAAGAATATTTTATATCAGTATACAAAAAACTTCCTCATATTTTGGTATCACAGCTGCATATTATATTACATGGACCATTAAACAAGAAACTTAGTGATATAAATTTAGATTTTGGTTAATTATATTTTAACAAATTATTATTAAAATGCTGTGATATGTATATCATTTTTCATATTTGTGGGAGTGTCCATTTCTGATAAAATTCCCAACACAGTGATCATTAGTTGCTTTATTTTCTGACGATCTGAAAATCAGAAAGTGATATCTTAGGGAATTTATATAATTTGTATTTCTCTTGATTATTAGTGAAACTAAACATTTTTCTTTGTTGAGTCATCAACAAATTCATATCATTTATTTGTATTATTAATTTGTAGTCCTTTGTACATAAGAGAAATTAGAACTTTGTGACTTTTATTGCAAATATTTTGCACAATTTTTTTCATTTGTTTTTTGACTTTGTATATTGTGTTTCTTTCCTGACAGATATTAATTTTTGTTTTCAAGTTATTAATATTTCATGACTTCTAGTTTGGGGAACATACTTCTTTTTTGCCATGTTTTCACCCATACTACTTTAAAATTTTGTTTAATTTGTAGACAAAAACTATATATTTTTTGTTTCCTACTTTGAAGACTTTTCCACTAAGATATTTTTTAAGTCCTCCTTGTCTTACTTTCCACTCCTGTTATTTTTTTTTAATTTAAATAATGCATCTAACTGAAATTTATTTTCCTGTAAAGTATGAGATATAAGCCCTTAATTTCTTTCCCAGGCATCTACCAGATTTTAACAATACAATATATTAAATGTGTTTTCCTGATTTGAAATGCACCCTCTATTACATACTAAATTCCCCTGTGTATTTTTTTTTTTTTTTGCTTTTCTATAAGTTTTTTTCCTTCATTGTCTGTTTATGCCCAGTGCCACAGTGATTTGTTATTAAGTTTTACTATATGTATTAATATCTGCTTGTATTGGTTCCTACTAAATAAAAACTTTTCAGGGTCACTCTTGATTTTTCATTTTTTACAATGTACTTTAATATCAATTTTTCTGGTAATCAAAAATAAAAATAAGATAACATAAATAATACTATATATTTATTAAATGTAATTTTAAACACATGCAATATGTAATAATATACAAAATAAAATACATCTCTATATACTTATATACTTTTAAAAATATAATTTATATATTTTAGTCATATATGTATTGATTTTTGGTAGATGTTTACACTGATATGTAGGGATATGTGTTGAGTTATTTTGTGTATGTATTTGTGTATATAATGATCTATTCACCCATCTATCTATATAAAATTTGAAATATATTAAGAATATGGAATGACTTCAAGAAACCACCATCTTCATGATAAAATGCTCTATTAAAGATTATATATTTTTTTGATTTATGAAACTCCCTTTCATGTCTCTCAGTAGTATTTTAGAATATTTCCTTTTCACTTAGAAGAGACACTATTGAACTTTTGGGTGGAAAGTTCTACACTATATAAGACTGATCCACATAATCAACCTTCTAGGCTGTTATGGCAACACATTTCCAAAAGGCTCCTGAGCCAAAGGATCACTTCTTAAGATTTAGAGTTTAGAAGCACTATTATATAATTTGAAATTATTTGCTAAACTTCTCTCCCTCTCTCACTTTATCCTTCCTTCTTCCTCTCTTCCTCCCTTGTTTGTTTTCTCTCTCTCTCTCTCTCTCTCTGTCTCTTGATGTATCTCTTCAAGTTTCATCCAGTTTGTAGTGTTCATAAAAACTTCATGTTTTCACCTGAATAATATGCTATAGGTTCCAGGTTTAGTTTATTAATTTATCTACTGATGGACACTTGGGTTTTCCTTACCTCTTAGCTTTGTAATAAATGCTGTAATGAACATTGTCATACGGGTATTGCTTTGAGTTCTTAGTTTTCCATTCTTTGGGGTATATACCTAAGAGCGGAACTGCTGGATCATATGATAATTCTATATTTAGCTTTTTGAGGAACCTTAGAAGATGTCCACACAAGATGCAGTTTTTTACACTCCCACTAGCAACGTACGGTTTCCAGTTTTTCCACATGCTCATCAACACTTGTTAATTTTCATTTTGTTTCATATAGTTATCCTATTAAGTATGAAGTGATATTTTACTGTGCTTTTGATTCGCATTTCCTTAATGTCTATTAGTATTTAGAATAATTTCTTCTTGTTGTTGGTTGTGCACTAAGTTTATTTATAACACCTCTGCCTCTCCAAAGGCAAAAATAGGCACAAACAAAGCCAGACTGCAAAGACTAGAACATTTGTGTATCTTTTTTGGATAAATGTCTATTTATATAGTTATGTGCCACATAG
This sequence comes from Tarsius wallacei, assembly GCA_963574415.1. Taxonomy (NCBI): domain Eukaryota; kingdom Metazoa; phylum Chordata; class Mammalia; order Primates; family Tarsiidae; genus Tarsius; species Tarsius wallacei. The sequence continues at coordinate 41,924 of CAUYQG010169102.1, read as the reverse complement.
CAATGTTTTTGTCAATGGCAGACCACACTTAGACTGTGGTCCCATAAGATTATAATGCAGTTGAAAGTTTCTTATGGCCTGCTGATGTCGTAGCCATTATAACATCATAGTGCAATGTGTAACACATGTATTTGTGAGGATGCTGGTGTAAACAAAACTACTACATTCCCAGTCATATAAAAGTTTAGCATATGCAATTATGTATATATATAGTACTTGATAACAATAACAAATGACTATGCTCCTGGTGTATGTATTTACAATAGTTTTTGCTCATTATTTGAGTGTTCTACTTATTAAAACAAGTTAACTGTACAACAGACTCAGGCAGGTCCTTCAAGATGTATTGTCATAGAAGATGACAGCTGCATGTACCATTGTCCCTAAAGACCTTCCAGCAGGGCAAGATGTGGAGTGGAAGATGGTGACATTGATAATCCTAACCCTTTATAGGCCTAGGCTGATGTGTGTGATTGTGAGTTAGTTTTTAGCAAAAATAAATCAATAAATAAAACATAATATAAATAAATCCTTTGTATCCTAATAAAAATAGAAAGGAAGAAAATATTTTTGACTTACTGTACAATGTGTTTTAAGCTATGTGTAAATATAAATACAAATACAAAATAGTGAAAAAGTAAAAAAAAAATTCTTAGAGTTTGTAAAATAAAAAGGATACAGTAAACTAAGGTTAATTTATTACCACAGAAAGAAAATATTTTTAAATAACTGTAGTGCATCTTAAGAGTAGCGTGCTTAAGGAGTCTACTGTAGTGTATAATAGTGTTCTAGGCTCACTGACTCATGTAAAGCAACTTCCAATCCTGCAAGTTTCATTCCCAGTAAGTGTCCTTTACAAGTGTATCATTTTTAAAAATCTTTGATGCTGCATTTTTATTGTGCTTTTGCTATATCTAGACAGGATTAGATACACAAATACTTACCATTCTGTTACAATTGCCCACAGTATTCATAACAATAATGTGCTATACAGACTTGTAGCCTAGGAGTGATAGGCTATTTCATATATCCTGGCTGTGTAGTAGCTTTGTGTAAGTCTAGGTTTGTATAAATATACTCTATGATGTTTTCACAATGATGAAATTGCCTAATGATACATTTCTCAGAATATATCTTCACTGTTAAATGACATATGATTGTACATTATGTGCCCAACAATATAGATTTGTAAATATTTTCTGTATTTTGGTTTTAAGCAAAATTACAGTGATACTGGCTTTGATGTTTGCTCATGTATTTACTATACCTAGAGATCTTTATTTTTCATATGGTTTTCAGTTACTGGTTAGTGTCCTTTCATTGTAATCTGAAAGATTCCCTTTAGGACTTCTTAAAGGTGACAAGTTTAATGGTAATGAGCTCCTACTTTTCTTTTTCTTTTTTTTTTTTTTTAATCTAGGAGTGTTTTAATTTCTCCTTCATTTTTGAAGAAGTTTTGCCAAATATATAATTATTTGTTGACATTTTTTTCAACATGCAGAGCATACCTTCTATGATTTCTGATGAGAAATTGACTGTTAATATTACTGAAGATGTATTGTGTGTAATAAGTTGTTTCTTTTTATCTTACTGTTTTTAAAATTCTGTTTTTGGCTTTAGCCAGTTTGATTACAATGTGTCTTGATAAGTGAGTTTCTTTCAGTTTATTCTTCTTGGAGTTCATTGAACTCAGATTTGTAGACCCATTTTTTTCCATCAAATTTGGGATGTTTCTAGTCATTATTTCTTTTAATATTCTCTCAACTTCTTTCTCTTTCTAATAATGTTAAGTGTTGGTCCACTTTGTGTGTCCCATAGATCTCTTAGGTTATGTTCACTTTTTTTGTTGTTCTTTTTTTTTCTTTCTGCACCTCGGACTCAATAATTTCAGTTGTCCTATTTCAAATTTACTGAAGTTTTTTCTTCTGCCTGTTTCCATCTCCTGTTGAACTCCCTTAGTACATTTCATATTTTGGTATTTATATTTTTTAGTTCCAGAATTAATTTAATTAATTTTTATGTCATTTTATTATTATATCATTTTATTGACATTTTCATTTCATTTAAACTTTTCTGATGATTTTTAGTTCCTTGTCCATATTTTCTTTAGCTTTTTGTGCATATTTATGATGATTGATTTAAAGTCTTTATCTAGTAAACCCAGTGTCTGGGCTTTCTCAGGGATGGTTCTTGCACATTTATTTTGTTCCATTTAATAAGCCATACTTTTCTATTTTTTTTATAACTTGTGATTTTTGGTTGAAAACTGCACATTTGAATATTATATAGTAACTCTGGAAATCAGACTCTCTCCCCTTTCCAGATTTTGCTGTTTTATTGATTGCTAAAGATGGCAGTCATTTTTAAAATGACTTTTCCAGACCATTTTTGCAAATACAATATGCCTTCTGTGTGTATTCCTTTTTACCTTATGCTCAGCTAATGCTTTGAGGAAGATTTCCTTGTACACCAGAAAAACAAATACCTCTCACATTCTTTGTATACTGACTCTGAGCTGAGGGACTACATTACTTAGCCAGGCTTGCGTTGAACCAAGGAATTACCCTAAGGTGGAAACTTGAGGTCTTTTTAAGAGCATGTGTCTTTCCCTGGGCATGCATATTGTTTTCTGAGATCCATCATACACATGGCTACTCTTGAATGTACCAATTTCCCAAATAATCTCCTCAAACTTTTCCTGTGGGACTTTAGAAAGTTTAATACGTGTTTCAACTGTCATTTTTTAACCTACACATTGGCAAGTTGTTAGTTCACTTGGCAGTGTTTGTGAGCAATTTCTATTCTTTTTCTAGGCTGAGTTCCAAGTTAGCTGAAACAAAGTTGAATGCTTCATATCAGTCTTTCAGGTAGTGCACATAGAAGTTAGAATAGACATATCATAATTTGAGAACAAGATCTGTTCTGCTGCCTCTGAATGTGGGAACTAGACACCATACTTTGCTGCTGTGGCTGCTTCAAGATCTGCCACTTATGGAGGAAGTGAAGCAAGGGTGAATTAAAACATTGTGATTCACAATGCTTTCCTACCGTTTTAAAGTTGCCTTTTTCTTATTTTAGCATTTGCTTGGTTGTTGTAAATCTTTGACTACTTTTCATAGCTTAGATAAAATTTGTTTTGCTTTTCTGATTGTTTATCAACATTCTTGCAGAAGAAAGAGACCTTGGTTCTGCCTGTTCCACCATTTTACTGACATTACTCTCAGCGGTTCTGTTTTGAAGTAAAATTTTATTGAAGTAAAATATATCTTCAGAAAAGTGCACATATCATAAATATATAGCTTGATGATTTTTCCCAATTGTTTAACAAGTCTTCAGATCAAAAAATATAAATGACTGAATGACATACTACCTATAGTTAACAATAAAGCATTATGCACATTAAAATATTTTAAGGAGATAGATCTCATGTTATGTTCATTCTTTTTCTTTCTTTTTTATCAGAAAGCAGAATTTATTGAGAAGACAGAAAAGTTCTCACAATGGGAGGGGACCCAATGGGGTTACCCATATTCTTTCAAAGAAATAAATAAAATATTAAAGATGTTGATATTAGGGGTGAATGTATATGTCCACACTGATCAAAATGAATACATTACATTTTTGTATGTAAATTAAACCTTAAAGAAGTCTTACAAAAAATTAAAAATGTTAATTGCTATCCAAAGATCCTCCTGTGCCCACTTCTACCAACACTCAAGTGTAATCATTCCCTAAGCTCTAACAATGTAGATCAATGTATTATATTTTAAAACTCCATAAGTGGAATAAAAATGTATGTGTTTTTAAATTTTGTAACATTTTATTTCACATATATTTTTGAGATTAATTCATGAAGCTGTCACTCATTACTTTTCATTGTATACTTTTAGATTTTCGGTTCTCTTGTTATAGACATGTCTGTTACTTCCACTTGTTCACTATTACCAATATTATACTACTCTATGCTTTTTTACACACGTATTTTGGGCATATGTGCCTATTTCTAGGAGGAAAATCTCCAGGTCATACAGCATGTGTAAGTTTAGCTTTAGTTTTCCAAACTGTTTACACCATGTAACAAGGACAGATGAAAGCTCTGGCTGTCCCACATCCTCAGGAATACTTACTAGATTCTGTTATTTGTTCTTGACATTTCTGGTGGCAAGTTATTATTTGCTAACATTTTATATCTCTACCAGCAAAATACATTAGTTATGGTTCTTTCACATCCTCACTATCATTTGGTATTGACAGCATTTTAAATGTTAGGTATTCCAGTGGATGTGTAATGGATTTCATTGTGGTTTTAAATTGCATTTTCATAATGACTAACAATATTTTTTAAAATTTCATGGGATATTGGTTATTTATTGATCTTGCTTTGTAAACTCTGTGCTCAAATATTTTTCCTATTATTTAATTGAGGTTTTTATCTACATAATATTGAGTAGCATGAGTTAATTCTAAATGCTTTATTCCAGTATTTTGTCAGATGGGTCCAGGCATATTTTTTCCTAGTTTGAGATTATTCTCCTCTGTTAATTTTCTTAAGTGTGCTTTGATAAGCAGAATTTTATATTTAAATAAAGTATAGTTTATTATTTAAATTTTCTTTAGTATTTGTGACCTAAGAAATATTTGCATGCTTGCAAGCCATGAATATTGCTTTCTGTTCTATTTTTTATTATAAAATTTTATGATGTAGTTAATATATTTAGTTCTTGTATACATCTTTAAATTAATTTATATAATATATATGTATTTTGTATATATATATGTGTGTATATGTATCATGAGGTAAAAGTTGGAGTATATTGTTTCATAAATATAAATGCTACTGTATCATTTGGTGAACAGATTTTCATTTTCCCATTGATTGCTTTGGCATCTTAGTCAAAAATCACCTGATTTTATAATTCTAATTTTAGGTTCTCTATTATGCTCACTTGTTCTAGGTTTCTGTCTTTATGTAAATATCATACTCTTGTGATTACTTAGACTTATTATAAATCTTGAAGTTAGTAATCTTGATGTAAGTCCTCCAATTGTGTTTTTCTTTAAGATCATATTAATATTTGTACCAATTTTCACGTGTATATTAATTTTCAAATTAGATAACCAATTTCTGCAACAAAAGTTTGTTGTAAATATAGTTTGGAATTGCATAAGGCTCAGAGATCAATTCTGGAGTAATCAATATCTTAATAATATTGAGTCTACCACTATGCATGCCTTTTTTACCTCTTTGATTTTTTTCTCTATAGTATTTTGTACTTTCCAGTGTACAGTTTTTGCACACCTTTTGCTAAATATATCTCTTAGCTTACTGGCAACATTCCAAAAGCATGAATATTTTAAAGTTTTATATTATGTATTTTGCCACTAGTCTGTAACATAGATAGTTATTTTTGTATATTAACCTTGTGTTCTGTGACATTGTGTAACTGACTCATTAGCTAAAATAATTATTTTATAAATTTCTTCATTTCTATATGTACACAAGCATGTTATATGTCAGTAAAAAAGTTTTACTTCTTTCAACTTTTTATACTTTTATGTCTTTATTGTCTTCCATTTTACTTTCTCATTTTATCTATATCACCTTTGTCTTACTAACAATTTGTCTAGTTGGTCTCTCTGAGAGGAGTGTTAAAATCTTCAAAAAGGACTAATTCAAAAATTGGCCATTTATCTCTTTATTCCATTAAGTTTGTCTCATGTGATTTTACAGATATAATTCTAAACTGGTCTACTTGATTTGATCTTCTATCATTATGACATATTTTTCTTTATCTTTGTCAGCTTTGTCTTATAGTTTATTTTATCTGACATTAATATAATTATTTGAGCTTTCTTATGCTTACTGTCCACATAGTATGTCTGTTTACATTATTTACTTTCTATCAATATTTGTTTTTGTGTTTAAGATATTTCTTGTATATATCATAAAGACAATCATGCTTTTTTGGACCAATTTGACATTTTATTTAGCAATCTCTCCATTAACATTTAAAATAATTACAACTATGATTGAATTTATTTGTACCTTTTATTCTTTGTTTTCTCTTTATCTCCTCAGATTTTTCTTTCTCTGTTCACTCTTGCCCATCTTTTGAATTCTTTGAATCTTTTTTCAAAATCCATTTTTAATTATTTGTTGGCATTTTAACCATAACTTTTTGTGTTAGATAATAGCTATGGTATGTATTTTTCCAGAATTTGCAATCACTTTTGAGGAGAGGTTTGATATAATAGAAACTTTCTTGATCATACTAGAAACAGAATGTCAAATCTATTTTTCTGATATTTTAAAAATATAATTGAAATATCTTTTCTGGCATAAAATTATATATATATAATTTTAATGCTGGTTTTATTTTATTCTATCTATTTTAATAATTTTCAGTTTAATTACATTGTGATCAGGGGATTTTTTTTTGTGTATACCATTTTATTTCATGTAACATATTGAGATTTACTTTGTCATTCAAAATGTGGCTGATTATTGTAAATATGTCCTAAACATTTGAAAGTAAAGTGCATTCTGTGTTTTCAGGGTTAAAGAAATCTTAAATAAGCAAAACTGATTCTTATATATGTAAGTTGTTAAATACTTTTTATAAACCTATATATTTATATAAACATATATGTTTATGTTTATATATGATTATATATTTATATTCATATATATTTATATATAAATATGCTTATATGTATGCTTATATTTATATATGCATATATAAATATATATAAGTAAGGAGACATATATATTTCTTTACCTAAATTCCTATCATACTTCTAAAGAATTAATGCAATTTTTATCAAAGTCCTAGCAGGGAATTTTTTGGTAGACATATACAAACTTATTCTAAAATTTATATTAAAAGGCATGGGCCCTAGAATAGGTATAACAATCCTTTTTTTTTTTTTTTGAGTTGGAGTCTCACTGTCCCTCAGACTGGGGTACAGTGGCCGCTCCGAGCCACCGCAGCCTCGACCTGCTTGGCTCCTGCGATCCTTCAGCCTCAGCCTTCCAAGTAGCTGGAACTACAGGCAGACGCTACCATGCCCAGCTAATTTTTGATTTATTGTAGAGATGAAGTCTCACCAAGTTGCCCAGGTGGGTCTCGCACCCGCGGGCTCAGGCATATCCACTCACCTCAGCCTCCCAAAGGAGCGGAATTACAGGCTGAGGCACCGAGCCCGACTAGGTATAACAATCTTAATAGAGAAGAATAAAGTGGGAGGAAAAACTTATCTAATATTAAATCTTGCTATATAGCTACAAGAATCAAGATAATGTTGTGTGTGTGTGTGTGAGTGTGTGTGTGTGTGCGCGAGCACATAGAAACAGAGCATTGAAACAGAACAGAGAACCTAGGAGTAGATCCATTCAAATATACTCAAGTTATTTTTGACAAAATGGCAAAAGCAATTTAATGGAGTATGGATAGACTTCAACAAATGGTTTTGGAGCAAATGGACACCATAAGAAGACAAAAAAAGAATTTCAACCTAAATTTCACAGTTTATACAAAGTTTAAGTCAAAATGAATCACAGACTTAAATACAAAATATAAAATTATAATTTCCAATGGAAGAAAATCTGTGAGATTTAGAAATGGATAAAGACACATCAAGACATGAAACATAAAAGGACAAATTGTTAAATTGAACTTTTTCAAAATTAAAAAATTGCTCTGTGAAGGAAATGATAACACAAACTACTGATGAGAGAAAACATCTGTAAGGCACATATGGAACAAGAACTGGTATTTCAAAACAATAGTAAAAAAAATAAATTAGAAAAAAGTATGGACAGATGTTTCACCAAAGGAGATATACAGATGGCAAATAAGCACATAAAAATATTCTCAACATCATTAGCCATCAGGGCAATGCCTATTAAAACAACAATAAGATATCACCACAGACCTATAAGAATGGCTTTTAAAAAGTCACAATATCGAATGCTGGTGAGGATACAAAGAAATTGAATCACCAACTCATTGCTGCTGTAAAATTGTACAGTCATACTAGAAAACAGTTAGGAAATGTTTCATAAAGCCAAACATGCAATTACTATCTGATCCAGCAACTGCACTCTTGGGCATTTATGCCTGAGAAAAAGAACCTTATGTTCACACAAAAGCTTGAATACAAATGTTAATGATAGATTTATTCAAAATAGTCAAAGCTGGAAATATTCCAGCTGTCCTTCAACACGTGAATAGTTGAGCAATATGTTATACATACACACTATGCAATACTACTTAGCAATATAAAGAAACTTGCTGTTAATACACACAATAACTTCAGTAAATCTCCAGGAAATTATGGTGAGTGAAAAGGTCGATCTCCAAAGTTAAATAATGTGTGTTTCACCATATGACATTTTTTTAAATGACAAATTTCTTAAAATGGAGAACAGATAAGCGATTTTCAGGAATTACACGTAGGCGTGGGGAGTGGTGGAGGAAATATGTAGACTTGGTTATAAAAGGGAAGTTTGACAGATCCCTGTGGTGATAGAACTGTTCAGTATCTTGACTGTCATAGTTGATACATGAGCCTACACGTGACAAAATTGTACACACCTGCATGTAGGTACACACGCATAATGTGGATATAAAATATAATTAATTATTGATCTAGAGATTCATATAAGGTAAACTGAAAAGGACAATATGTGATTTCTAAGTATTACCTTGTAATTCCAAGACTCTGCAAATCACTAGCTCAATGATGATTCCAAAAGAGTGAAAAGTAATTTGAAATTAAATTATGACAAGTGTCTTAAGTTGAATTGTATGCATTCTAAGAATATAGTTAAGTATCAGCAATGTGCCTAGCTAATTTAGAAATGTAAATTCTTTTCTAATTTTATAAAAATATTTAATCAGTTGCCAGGTTACATCCAGAATTGTTTATTTATGCTACTGTAAAAGTATGCAAACATAATATTTTGACATTATCAGAAACCTGTTATTCTTTATGTCCTTGCTCATATTATACTTTCTATAAATAATGTTGATTACTTTTAATAAGTTTTTATATAACTTGGAAAGGAGAAAAGCTTGACTGGCATTAAAAAAAAGCAGGTCAATGCGATTCATAATTCAGAACAAAAATAATAAATTAAAATAGACCCAGGACTGAACCAATTATGTATTTTCAATGAACTAAGTAATGTCATATTTTCAAATATTTAAGTAGTGACATAGAAGATAAAGAAAAAACTTAAATAGAACCAGAAATGAGAACTATGATATCAAAGATGAAAAGTATAAGATTTCTAAAATAAAAAACAGAAGCAATAACAATGGACAATGGCAATGAAAACTGTTTAAAATGAAGCATACAGCAACAAAAAAATTGTAGAACAGACTATCAGTTAATTGGGACAAATTCGAATGGTATATAATATGTGTGTTATACGAGTTTCTAAATGAGAGAAAAAAGAGGACACAAAAATTTTGAATAAATGATGACACAAAATTCCAAATATTAGTTTTATTATATTAACATTTCCAGTGTTTATAACATTCCATTCTGTTATGTAACCATTGTCTTCACATTTTACAAATACTAATTCTTTAGTTAAATATAGTTAATGATAGCCACCTGTCTTTTTTATATTGTTTTTTCTTTATTCCCTTAGTTGGCTAAGACGCATTCTCAATGATTTCTTCAAAAATGACTAGAGTATTAATTTCAGAGTTTTTGTATATTCCAAAATTGTCACCTGTTTCCTTTATATTTGAAGAATTGTGTATAAAATGATTGAGCCATACTTTTTCTTTTTCTTAAGAACTTGTAAGTGTTCAACTGCCTTATAATGCTAAATATGGCTGTGGAGAAGACTGAGACCAACATTATTATTTTTTTGCTCTTAAGTGACCTGATTTTTAGATTCTCAAAGGTAAATTTAATGGGATATTTGTGTTGACCATCTGTATCAGGTTTCTCTAGGACACAGAATAAAATTTCAGTCTCTATAGTAAGTCCTTGTTTGTTTTTAGAAGGTTTTCTTGTATAGTGTCTTTCAAGATAGATTCTATTATTTCTTATTGTTGAGTTATCCAATTTATGCACTTTTGGTATCTTGACTGCCTGTCTTTTATTTTCTCATAATCCTTTTAGGAACACTTATTTAGATTCTTTTTGGGTACATTTTAAAATTCTGTTCTTTATGAAACTTACAGAGTATTGAGCAATGTGAATTCTCCTGTTATCATTAATTTTGCCTTTACTTCTGTGATTGTTCTTGTTCCTTCATATCTTTTCTTGACTCTTCTATCACATTTCATCATATTCTAGTCTTATGTCTTGTCCTAAATTTACATATGTTTGCTTACATCTGCTTGATTTTATTGTTTAATTTTACTTTAAAATTCAAGGTGAAATACTGACTTATAACTTCCTATGCTGTTATTATTAGTAATACTTATAGTGAGTGTGCTTCTTATGTACTTTGGCTTACTTATTTGTTTCTCATGTCATCTTTCATCTTGTAACTGTTCTTTTTTGATTACATATTTCTGAAAGAAGTAATTTGTTTTCTGAAACCATTATTTTCAGGAAATTCATTGAATGAAGGGCTAGGTCTATGCTTCATATAAACAGAACTGTTTCTCAAAAATCAAGACATTTCAGTGGCTACTTTTGCATTTTGTGTTTAAGAAATAAATGGAGACAGGTGAAATATTGAAGGACTGATCATAGGCTGTTTGTTATTTCTCCTTATCTTTTGACATCCTTTACACAACTGTTAACATTTTGGGAAGAGTGTTGAGTTGTTACTCCTCATTAACCTTGTTGTTTTTACATGATTTCTACTAGACAATGAAGGAAAGGTTAATTTTTATATATTCAACTTCAAATTAAAAGTTTGCACAAAATAATTTACAAGTCTGGGGAAAGTTGTTCTACATTGTTACAAATACACTTTTTTTTTGTACATCTAGACCACAGGTTTTACAATATAAGACATGATTTTGACATTGTGATATATTTCTGATTTTCTGAGAACTCTGCCTAAAAAATGGAGGAGAATGGCCCACTAAACTATGGGTAAAAGCAAATGTGATATCACGTAAATATATTTGTCTATGCTTCAAAATAAGATGAACAAGAGAGGTGAAGAGAAACTATCTAGGCCTGAATTCAGAAAGAAGGAATACCAGGTTGGCTGCTGATATTTCAACATTGGTTAACATCACAAGAAGAGCAAACAAACAAACAAACAAACAGACAAACAAAAAACAGAATTAAAATCTGTAGTAAAAGCCCCAGAAAATGACACAATTATCCTCCCAAGTTTTATTTTGGTTGAGATCTAAGGACACTTCTGTGGCTACAAAGGTCAATTTACCAGAGCAAATAAATAGCTGAATGCATCGTATGAGGCAATCAAAATGGAAAACTTTGCTTGTGCAAGCATGTGGAGTTGTGTGTAGGCTGACCCTGACCCTTTGAAATAGGTCTTGAGGGATAATCTTAAAGACTCAAAAAATGTGATGATTGATAAGATGTGGGTAGAGAAAGAAAATTTGAGAATGATGCTTAAGTTTTTTGTTTGGACAGCTGAGTGGATAGCTATATCTTTCTGTGAAATAAAAAAAAAAAAAATATATATATATATATATATATATATATATATATATATATGTGGCGGCAGGTCTGAGAGTGCAAAAAATGAGTACATATTTGGACAAGTTAAGTTTCAAGTGTCTGAGGAATATCACAGTGATGTCCAGTAGGCAATTGAATATATGGTCTAGTGCTCAGGAGGGGAGTGTGGGCTGGAAAAGAGATTTGGAATTCATCAACATCATGTCAAGGGCCTGTCAAATAGAAACTCAAACTAAGGTTCCAAGATTCATTCTATATCCAACAGACTAAATAAAATATCAGGAAATTCTTTGTGCAAACAGTATATTTCTCTCTGAAAAAGGACATTCTGATAGTGGGTAACTTTAGTGTTTTAAAACCCTTTGCAGTCCCCTTGTTAGGTGTAGCTTTTGATAAGTGATAATACTATCTCCGTGCTTGTGCCTTAAAAATCTATATTTAACCAAGTAAAGTCATAACGGAGATAATAAAAAGAAAACAGTGCAAGATAGTTTAACTTAATGAAACCAACTTAGGTATTTCATCCTGGTCTCTGTAATTATTGATATAACCTTTAAAGAAAGGAAGATACGAGAAAAAAGTGGGAAATAGAGATTTTACATTTTTGCATAGATGTTTGTTTTATTGTGGGAAAATAAAAATAACATAAAATGTAGCATTTTAAACATTTTAATGTGTATATTCAGTGGAATTAATTATGCTTACAATAAAAAATAGGAAGAAGGAAAAAAATAGTGTGAGGGGAAGAGCCTGACACAAATGTAGGAAATTCAGAAAATTAGATCTGTTTTCAGATGTACCTGAATGTGAAGTCAGTAGACACAAATGAGATTCCCCAAGTGTGCAGTTCCCACATCGGTGAAACTAAAAAACACAACAATTACAAAAAAGCATCAATTATAAAGGCTTGGTTACAAGTTCCTTGAAACTTAAATCATATTTTCTCAAGAACACAGTGCTACACATGGTAGTTACAATGTTTTCTCTATAAATACCTCATTAATCCCCAAAGTGGCAGGAAATAAAACTACCAGTGGTTCTACAAGTATGCAATGAATCTTTCCGTGATGTCCCCAGGGCTCCAGTTTTAAAATACTGCCTTAATTGAATTACAGTGACGTTGCATTTAACTGTGGAAAGTCAACAAAACAACTCTAGGGAAAAAGCAAAAGAGTGGGGAAGAAAGGGAGATAAGTCTTGAACAGCAAATACAGAGCCCATTTGACGTTACACTTAAAGAGATATGTTCAAGAGTGAGCATAAAATGGGGCATGATATTGTAGTACCTTCAGCGGGTCTTATCTTCCCCTGCCTACTTTTCACAGAATGCATGGCAATAGTCCTACTGCTAAAAGTGATCCTTAATTAAAGATTTACAGGAAACTTTTCTAGATGGAAGTATGAGAAATGTTTTCCAGTGGATAAAAATCAGAGTCACTGTCTCATCTCCTAGAGCTGCTTTAGTCTTTTAAGATTTCTTTTGGAAACTGGTGGTTTCTTCTGTAATTTTAATGGGTTTTCCAATGAGCACACACCTCTGCTTCTCTCTGGAAACTCCCTCTTCTTTCCTTGATAACCCAAATTTCCTGATCCCTGTAAGGAATTCTTAGTACAATCAGGATTCTGTAACAACTCTCTGGGTGGTCCTGCCATGCTCTCCCCTGCCAGTGACAACAACCAGGGGTAGTATTGCCTTTTTGGTTCCTCTGGGCTTTCTCTTACCATGTAGGTCAAAATCGCTACTATTTTAATACTAAGTCTTGATATTAGCACCTCATCTACATGATGACTCTGACAAGTATTTGAGGATTAGATGAAACTTATAACTCATTACAAATAACATCCCTTCTGTGAGTAAACATTCTTCCTTGGGAAGTAACTCCTCTATGTCAGTGACAGAGTCCTTTTGTTAAGGCCTCTGTATCAAAATTGACTCTAGTTTGGTCACTGAGTTATTTTGCCAATAATAGCAGAAAAAGTCCAGGGGTTACTAGCAAAAGTGTAGCAACTGCAAATGATAGTGAGAAAGAGGTCTTTGTTTTAGGTAGAGTGGAGTAAAAAGCTTTGACTTCTGCAAGAAGAAAAACCCTACCCATCAGTAGGCCTGGCACATGCAAGTGGTCAGTAGATTCTACAATAGGGAATCGTTGGCTTGAGTGAAGTAGAAGAACCTGAGAGAGAAGAGGCTGACATATTTCTTTATGTGATTCCTATATTTATTTGATTCTAAGCTACCATGTATTATGGTACCATTATTTTCTATCTTACCAAGGAAAAATGTGATCGAATTCTGACACTGTGCTTCCTTATATAGACATTTTATTTTAAATATATTTAGATTCTGGGTTTTAATATATATCACACTGTTCTATACTATAACTTCTATATCTTTATTTCACTGCATGGTGATAGTGTATTCTTTTTGAGGACATTTTAAGCAACTAAAACATTTTAAGCAACTAAACTTAACACTTCTAGTACCATCAATACACATAATACACAGACAGATTGATGATGCTCTGGAGACCTATGACAAAATTGTCTGTATCAAGTAATGATAGTCTACATCACAAGTAACTCCTGGTCTACTGCCTGGTTGATTTGGATTTAAATACTCCATCGCCTTTGAGAAATATCAGATTTCAGGAATTTGTACTACATGATAGGAATATACATCTTGGAGGCCAGGCACGGGGGCTCAATCCTGTAATCCCAGCACTTTTGGAGGCTGAGGCAAGAGCATTGCCTGAACCCAGGGATTTGAGACAGCCTGGCCAATTTGGTGGGACCTTGTCTCTACAATAAATCAAAAAATTAGCTGGATGTGGTGGCACACTCCTGTAGTTCCAGTTATATGGAAGGCTGAGGTGGAAGGATCGCCTGAGCCCAGCAGTCAAGGCTGTGGTGGCTGTGAGCCTGGACAACAGAGTGCGACTCCAACTAAAAAAAAAAAAAAAGAATATACATCTTGGAACTTGTGAAATAGTATACATGGCATAGAACAAGTTTTCTGCTTTGATTGTGATGAACTTAATAAACTTAAAGATAGCTTTGTTATAGTCAATGTGCAGATATGTGGGACAAGAATTAATGCTAAGGTGATTCTAGCATCTAGAAATTTTTCACCACAACAGGAAAATCATTACCCCCAAAGGATTTGCTGTCTGAACCTGGTAACAGATACTATAGATACTAAGCTTGCCATAATAGAAAGAATACAGTGGTCTAGTGAAATCTTGAGACGTGAGAGGATAAGCTGCCTTCTAATAACACTGATAGCTAACACTTGCTTAGGTAGGCTTTGTTGAGCATTATTTCTATTAAACTTCATAGCAATCTTATGAGTTAATAACTTTGTTTGCACATTTTATTGATGAGAAGCTGAGACATGTAAAGGCTAAGTAACCCTCCTGATAGTCCATAGCTAGTGATTAGAGGAGCAGAATTCAAATGAAGCATTCTGACTACAAAGCTCAAGAGTATTTCTCACTCTGCTATGCTGTCTCCAGGCAAGTTAGATTGGGCCAGTAGTCTTTCTCTTTATGTGCCAGGTGTTCATAAATTAGGCATTTGTGAGTTGGGGAATAGCTCTGCAACTTTGGCTTGATATCAGAAGCAATCACAGTTCTCTACTGGCTTTGCTGTAGAACCAGTCAATACAGGTGCACTTGGTATTAGAATGCTTGAAAGTGGTTAAAAAGCACTTATTTGTTTTCCTTTAACATTTTTCCTGGCTTTTTTTTTTTTTTGCTTATGGACTTTTAAAATAATTTTTCAATCATGAAATTAATAAATTTCACTGTTAAAATTTTACACAATATATAGAAGTATACAATATAAACATGAAAGATATTTCTTCTCCCCTTCTTCACTACTCCAAGGATAAATCACTGTTAATACTTTTCCATATATCTTCTATAATGACTTTATCTTTGTATGCTTGTAAAGTTTATCTTTTATAAACTTATATTAAACTACTCATATTGTTACAAAATGTGCCTTTTTACTCACCAATATATCATCAAAACAGAAACTCCATTTGATCCGTTTTATATATTAATGGAAATTATTGTTTCATGCATTCTAAGGAAGGATTGAATGACTGAATTGTAAGAAGAGAAGGGTAGAGCTGGGCCTCAGTGTTTCCTGGATCCAATGACTTTAACATGCTTTTTTAGTCTCATATTCTTACAGATTGTCACTTTGATAGTTTTCTCTCATTGCAAAGCAAATGATCGCTATAGAATTGGAAATATGGCTTCCAACAATATTCAGGTAGGGTACTGATGAAAGACAGACATGCGTTTTCAGTTACACTTAAAAAGTTCTAAGGTTTAACTTAGGTTAACTGTTTCCAACATGACATTAACTTGGGTGAAATACCCATCTCTGTATCAATAAACTGTATGTAGGGGACTAGAATATTACACCTGGCACCTTTATTCAGGTACCCAATCCTGGAACATTCAATAATGTCTTCAGGGACAAAATGATCATTGTAGATATCCTAGCTTTCATTTGGCATCTACAAATCTGCTCTGCTTAGAGGTTTTCTTTATGATGTTCATGTGTCTGTTTCCAACATGACATTAACTAATCCTTACAGAACAAGAAAATATATTAATTATCTTTCTTCATTAATTATGTATGCTTACTCCCCACATTTGAACCCTGCCCCCCAAAATAACAGCAACAAGAAATCATTAAGCAAATTGCTAATTAATTTATTTGACATTTGTTTATATTTTCAATTTAGAATGAAATAAATGAGCAGCAAAGCCTTCTCCTCCATTCCATTACTTCAAAATATATGCATTAATTTGTTGTTCAAGTTCCCAGTTGTCCAAGAGCTTGACATGTATAGAGATTTATTTTTTTCTATAAGTAGCTTGTGTTCAGGGCTCTACAATTAAAAGATGAAAACTAACATGCTTTATTTCCTGTCATTTTGTTCCATTTGCATATTCACTTATTTTATCCACAAGCATGTTTCAGAACTATATACCATGTCTTATGTTCAATGTGGAAATGCAGAAACCTCCCCCCTTATCTGCAGTTTTGTGTTCCACAGTTTAAGTTACACAGTCTACCACAGCCCTAAATGAACTAGTTCGTAAATAAGCAATTTATAAGTTTTAAATTGTGTGCCATTCTGAGTAGTGTGATGAAATCTTACACTGTGCCACTTCATCTCACCTAGGAGCTGAATCATCTCTGTTCAGTGTATCCATGCTGTATACACACTACATACCTATTAGTCATTTAGTGGCCATCTCAGTTATTAGATCAGCACATCACAAGAATAAAAAGGATGAGTACAGTAAAATAAGATATTCTGAGAGATTGAGAGAGAGAAAAAGAAGTCATGTTCACATAACTTTTATTAGGATATATTGTTATAATTGTTCTATTTTATTATTAGTTCTTGTTAGTCTCTTACAGTGCCTAATTAATAAATTAAGCTTTTTCATAGGAATATATGTATAAGAATAAACATAGTACATATAGAGTGCAGTACTCTCTACAGTGTCTTGAAATGTATTGCCCATGGATAAGATATTATTGTGCATATAAAATGAGCCTTTCATCCAAGGAGCACACAACCTAGTTGAAAACATCAAGATGGAAACAAATAAACAGGACATGATGATGCTACAACAAGGGCATGCACAAAACTTGGTGGAGTCTCAAAAGAGCTAATGTTCCTCTAGGTGTGAGAGGAGACTTCCAGACCTCAAAAACACAGGTAACAAAAACAAAAATAGACAAATGGGACTTAATTAAAAGGCTTCTGCACATCAAAAGAAATAATCAAGAGTGACCAGACAACCTGTAGAATGGGACAAATATTTGAGAACAATTCATCTAATGGGGACAAATATCCAGAATATACAAGGAACTCAAAGAACTTAAAAACAGCAATGACAACAACAATAACAAAAATGAATAATCTCATTAAAATGTGGACAAAGGATATCAACAGACATTTTTCTTTACTTTTCTTTTTTTTTTTTTTTTGCATCCTTTGCGGTGAGAAGAATTTCCTGGATTCTGCAAATAATTTGGTCACAGTTTCTTATTCAGTTTGCCATTCTGTGTCCTTTCAGTGATGGATTTAGTCCATTCACACTCCCGCTGATTATTAAAATGTGATTGTTTATCCCCATCGTGAGGTTATGATAGTCTTTTCTTTGTTTTCCTGTTTTCTTTTAGCTTGGGGGTTGATGTGTGTGTTTTCTTATACATATTTAAAAAAATTTTTAATTTTAAAGATGTGAGGTACAATTCAGGGTTAGGTATACCAATGTTCATTATGCAAGTACTCTTGTTGATGAGGTGTATCCCCCTCCCCTAGCAGATTCCCACTACTGCCAATCCCGCCTCCTCCCCCACCGGCAGTTTCCCACTACTGCCAATCCTTTTCTTGTAGTATTATGATAATTGTTGAAGGCACGCCCATGAATGAGAACATGTGATACTCAGTTCTTTGTTTTTGTGATAGATCACTCAATATTTTAGACTCTAAGTCCATCCAAGTTGCTGTGAAGTTCAAAATTTTGTCCTTCCTAATGGCTGTGTAATATTGCATCACGGAATTGTACCACATTTTTTTTATCCAGTACTCTTTGGATGGGCAGCATGGTTGGTTCCATGTTTTTGATATTGTGAACAATGCTGCAATAAACATATGTGTGGAGGTATCTTTTTCATAGAGTGATTTGTGTTCTTCTAGGTATATTCTCAGTAGGGGTATGAAGGGTCGTATGGAAGGTTGATTTTAAATCTTTTAGGAATCACCAAACTGTTTCCAACAGAGCTTGTACTAGCTTATACTCCCAGCAAAGGTGTAGAAGTGTTCCCTTTTCCCTATATCCTCTTCAGCATCTGTTGTTTTTTGAGTTATTGATGATGGCCATCCTGACTGGAGTTAGGTGGTATATCAATGTAGTTTTAAATTGTATTTCTTGGATGACTAATGAGGCTAAGCATTTTCTCATGTATCAGTTGGCTACTCGTATATCTTCTTTTGAGAATGTCTATTCATATCTTTTGCCCACTTTGTAATGGGGCTGTTTGTTTTTTTCTTTTTAGCACGTGAGTTCCTTGTAGATCCTAGATATTAGGCCTTTGTCAGACATATAGTTGGCAAATACTTTTTTACCAGTCTATGTGCTGTCTCCCTGTTTTCTTGATGATTTCTTTGGTTTTGCAGAAGCCTGTCAATTTGATGAAGTCCCACTTGTCTATGTTACTTCTTATGGCATGGGCGCTTGGGGTTTTGATCAGGAATTGGTTGCCAGTTCCAATTTCCATAAGGGCGCTTCCTGCATTTTCTAAGGTTCTTAGAGTTTGAGGTTTTATGTTTAGCTCTTTGATTCATTTAGAGTTGATTTTTTGTGAATGATGATAGATAGGGGTCTTGTTTTAATCTTCTGCATGTGGCCAGGCAGTTTTCTCGGACTGTTTACTGAAAGTGTTGTCCTCTCTCCAGTGGTTGGTGGTAGAGGCTTTGTCGAAGATGAGTTGGTTGAGAAATTGAGGTTTTGCTTCTGGAATCTCTATCCTGTTCCATTGGTCCATATGTCTGTTTTTGTACCAATGCCAGACTGTTTTGATTATTGTAGCTTTATAATAAAGTTTAAAGTCTGGGAGTATAATACATCCAGGTTGTTTTTTTTTTCTCCTGTGGATTGTTTTGGCTATTCAGGATCACTTTTGTTTCCTTATGAATTCCTGTATTGTTGTTTCCAGGTCTGAGAAGAATGTTGCTGGTAATTTAATGGGTATTGCATTAAATCTGTTGATTGCTTCGGGTAGGATGGGCATCTTAACAATGTTGATTCTTCCAATCCGTGAGCATGGATATTTTTCTATTTGTTTCTGTCATTGTTGATTTCTTTGAACGGTGTTTTATAGTTTTCGTTGTAAAGGCCTTTCATGTCTCTGGTTAGGAACATGCCAAGGTATTTCATTTTTTTTTTTGTGGCTACCTTGAATGGAATTGTGCTTTCTATTTGGGTTTCTGTTTGTTTATTGTTAGTGTATAGAGATGCGACTGTCTTTTGCACATTTATTTTATACCCTGAGAGTTTACTATAGTCCTCTATCAGTGCAAGGAGTTTTTTTGACAGATTCTCTTGGATTTTGGGGGTATGGAATCATGTCATCTGCAAAGAGGGATAACTTGACTTCCTCTTTTCCTATTTGGATACCCTGATCTCTTTCTCTTGTCTGATTGCTCTGGCTAGAACTTCCAAAACTATTTTGTAAAGAAGGGGTGAGAGTGGACACCATTGTCTTGTTCCAGTTTTCAGGGAAAATGGTTCCAATTTCTGTCTTTTAGCAGTATGCTGGCTGTGGGTTTCTCATAGAGGGCTCTTAGCATTTTGAGGTATGTTCCATCTATGTTTATAAGTTTGAAGGTTTTTATAAAGATGGGGTGCTGCATTTTATCAAAGGTTTTTTCCATGTCTAATGATATAGTCATGTGATTTTTGTTTTTACATCTGTTGATGTACTTAGTTACATTTATAGTTTTGCGAATGTTGAGTCAGTCCTGCATCCCGGGAATGAAGCCTACTTGGTCGTGACCAATGATTTTTGAGATGTGTTTTGGATTTGGTATGCTAGGATCTTGTTGAAATTTTAGCATCTATGTTCATCAAGAATATTAGCCTGTAGTTCTCTTTCTTTGTTGGATCTTTACCTGCTTGGGGAACCAGTGTGATCTTAGCTTCATAAAATGATCTGGGGAGAGCGCCTTCTTTCTCAATTGCCTGGAATAATTTCAATAGGATTGGTATCAGTTCCTCCTTCTATGTTTTGTAGAATTCTACTGGAAAGCCATCTGGTCCAGGGGTTTTTTTGTAGTTAGTTTTCTTATAATTAATTTCTTGGATTGTTATTGGTCTATTTAGGATCTTGATTTCTTCTTGTTTCAACCTGGGGAGGCTGTGTGATGTCAGAAAGTTCTCCAGTTTCTTTAGGTTTTCAAGTTTGTTTCCATATAAGTATACATAGTAGTCTCTGATAATCTTTTGTATTTCTTTGGGGTCAGTTGTGATCTGATCCTTTGTATTTCTGATTGTGTTTATTTGGGCTTTTTCTCTCTTTTTTTGGTCAGTCTAGCTAGGGGTCCATCAATCTTGTTTATCTTTAAAAAAAACAGTTTTATGTTTTGTTGTTTTTTTGTATTATCTTTTTATCTACTATGTCTTGAATTTGGGTTTTTATTTTTGTTATCTGAATTCTTCTGTTAAAGGTAAGGTTTAGGTGGTCTTGCTTTTCCAGATTCCTTAGGTGATTTGTTAGGCTGTTAATTTGTGATCTTTCCATGTTCTTTAGGTGTTTGTAGAGCTATGTATTCCCCTCTTAGTACTGTTTTCATGGCATTCCAGAGATTTTGGTAAGATGTTTCTTCATTTTCATTTGTTTTCGGGTATCTTTTAATCTGTTTTGATTTTCATTTTGACCCAGGAGTTGTTTAGCATCATGCTATTTAGTGTCCATGTCTTTGTGGGTTTTGAAGAAACTTTGTTGGTGTTGATATTTATCTTTATCCCACTGTGGTCTGAGATGGTACATGGCAGTATTTAATCTTACATAATTTATTTATGCTTGATTTATGGTGACAATGTGGTTGATCTTAGAGTATGATCCATGTGGTGATGAGTAGAATATATATTCTGTTGTTGTTAGGTGTAGTGTTCTGTAGGTATCAATTAAGTCCATATCGTCAAACGTCATGTTGAAGTCCCAGATCTCCTTATTGATTTTTTTCTTGATGTCTAGGGTTGTGAGTGGGATATTTAAGTACCCAATTATGATAGTGTTACAATCAATGTCTTTTTTAAGTTTACCGAGAAGCTGCTTTATGAAAGTTGATGCTCCTATGTTGGGTGCATTTCTTGTTGGGGGATTGAAACTTTTTTCGTTATGCAGTGACCTTTTGTATCTTTTAATTTTTTGATAGCTTAAAGGGTATTTTGTCTGATATTAAGATTGAGACTCATGCTCTCTTTTGAGTTCTGTTAGCCTAAATTTTTTAGCCTGAAATTTTGTTTCCCATCCTCTTACTTTGAGCCTGTGAGTGTCTTTTCTGGTGAGCTGAGTCTCTTAGAGACAATATATTGTTGCCTCATGTTATTTTATCCATTTTGCTATCCTATGTCTTTTCAGTGGTGTATTTAGTCCATTCACATTTAGGCTAATTATTGAGATGTGAAAGTTTATCCCTGCCATTAGTTTCTTATAGAGTTGGTTGTTGTTGTTGCTGCTGTTTGTTTGTTTGTTGTCTTTTTTTTAATGTTGGGGTTGATTCATGTGTGTTTTCAATCTTTTTCCTGCATTTTTGCAAAAGGAGTTGTCCTTTTTTTCCCCTGTCTTTTCTGTTTAATTTTCTTTTTTTTTTTGAGTTGGAGTCTCACTCTGTCACCTAGACTGGAGTGCAGTGGCCGCTCCCGGCCACCGCAGCCTCGACCTGCTGGGCTCCGGCGATCCTTTCGCCTCAGCCTTCCAAGTAGCTGGAACTACAGGCGTGCGTTACCACGCCCGGCTGATTTTTTGATTTATTGTAGAGATGAGGTCTCGCTTGCCCAGGCGGGTCTCGAACCCGTGGGCTCAGGAAATCCACTCACCTCAGCCTCCCAAAGGTGTGGGATTACAGGCTGAGCCACAGAGCCTGGCTAGTGTTTAATATTTTTTAAAGTGTTAATTGTAGAGCTGGTCTGGAGTCAGTGTAAGCTCTTAGGGGTTGAATGTCTGGGAAGGATTTTAATTCTCCATCACTGATAAAGTTTAGCTTAGGTGGGTAGGCAATTCTTGGTAGAAATTGTTTACCTTGAGAACTTTGAAGATTGTACTCCAAGCTCTTCTAGCCTGAAGTGTTTCTATAGATAAGTCTGCTGCTATTCTAATTGGTCTTCCCTGGAAGGTAGTCTGACCTTTTTTTCTTGCTGCCTATAGGATTGTTTATTTTATACGTACTTTGTGCAGGTAAATTACTATGTGTCTATGAGTTGGTCTTCTAATTTGTTGTCTTGCAGAGGTTCTCTCAATCTCTTGTGTTTGAATGGTCATGTCACTGATGAGATGAGGGACGTTTTCTTAAATAATTTCATGAAATGTTTGCTCTAGGATGGTCTCTGTCTCTCTATTTGCCTCAAGAATCCTAACTAGTCTTAGGTTCAGCTTCTTGAAAGAATTGCTTATCTCTCAGAGCTTTTGTTCTGTGTTTATATGTTTCTTTTCTACATTTTTAAACGTTTGGTTGAATTCCATGTTTTGGTCCTCAAGTTCTGAAATTCTTTCTTCTGCTTGATTAATTTTGCTTTCCAAGCTTATCAGTTTATTTTTTTCATTCACTGTATTCTTTATTGCTGTTATCTCAGTTTTCAACTTCTTCATTCTTTCTTCTTGTCTCTCCTTAATTGTATTTATTCTCTCTATTAATGTCTTGATATCTGGGTTTGTGGTTTGAGACCAGTCATTCTGGGGGTTCTTCATTGTTTGCCTTCCAAAGTCTGCATTCTCAGTGGCTGACTTCCCAGGGGTCTTTGTGAGACCCATAGTCTTCTTCTGGTTTTTCTTCATTTGTGTAGGTTTTCCTCCCCACCCCTTTTTTACCTCTTCTTTAATTCTGTTGTTTAGGAATGGGGGGGGTAACTTTTACTTCTGTTTGCTCAATCTCCTATTCTTCCTTATGTTGATACTCTGGATATGTTCAATTCTGAAGCTGGACTGTAGGTGAGAGGTTGTATTTTTTGCAGTTTTGAGATTTAATTGGGAGAGCTGTGATTCAGAAATTATCTGCAGATCCCAGTATTCACTGACAGTATCTGGAACCCACTTCTCACTGCCTTGCAATCTGTCCATCCAGTGGGGGTATAGCTTTGCCTCCTGAAAGCAAAATGAGGTAAGAAAAAGGAAAAGAATGGAAGAAAGAAGAAGGGGGATGAGAGGAAGGTGAAAAGAGAGAAGAAAAAGAGAGAAAACTGCTTAGTGTACCAACTAAAAAATGAAGAGAGACACAAAGGCAGAAAAGATTTAAAAAGCAAAAAACATTCAATAATACAAACACACAAACTGGCAAAAACCACCCATTGATGTACTTGCTCTCATAAATACCCATACACAAACAGGATGTCTGAAAAAAGCAGCAACAAGATAACAGAAACAAAGCAAGCACAAAAATGTTACCAAGAACAAAAAGAAAGAGGAAAAAGAAAAAAACTAAAAGAAAAACAAATAAAGAAAAACAAGCAAAACAAACAAAAGAAAAAAAACTTGCTCTGAGGCTGTTCCTGTAACTTCACCTTCCCTTCAGCTCTGGTCTCCAGCCCCTCCCCTCTGCTTTCAGAGCAGGCTGATACAAATAGACATTTTTCAAAAGAAGACATAAAAATGCTCAACACCACTAATAACTAAATAAATGCACACTAAAATCCCAATGAGAGATCATCTTACCCCTGTCAGAATGGCTATAATTAAAAAAATAAAAAATAGCATATGTTGGTGAGGATGCAGGAAGAAAACTCTTTGGTGAACATGTAAATTAGTACAACCTCTATGAAAAACAGTATCGAAATTTCTCAAAGAACTAAAAATAGAACTGCCATTTGATCCAGCAATCCTGCTATTGCGTATCTACCTAAAGAAAAATAAATCAATATATCAAAAAAGATATTTGCACTTACATGTTTATCACAGTGCTATCCACAATGGAAAATATATGGAATTAATCTAAGTATCTATTGATGGCTAATTGAATAAAGAATATGTGGTATATTTACACAGTGGAATACTATCCAGTTATTAAAAAAATGAATGAAATAATGAATTTGCCGCAACATGGATATAACTAGAAGTCATTATCTTAAGTAAAACTCACCAGTCACAGAAAATCAAATATCACATGTTCTCACTTATAAGTGGGTCTAAAAAATGTATACACTTATATGTAGAGAGTGAAATTACAGACAATAGAGACTCAAAAGGGTGGGGAGGGAGAAAGATGAGGAATGATGTATTACTTAATAGGTACAATGTACATTATTTAGGTGATGAATACCCTGAAAGTCCTGACTTGATTATACAATCTATGCATGTAATAAAATTTCAGTTATACTGCATAAATTTACACAAATAAAAAACATAGATTAATAAAAAATTATATGTGATTATGGAATGTACTTCCATAAAGCCTTTTAATGCTCTTAAGAAAAATTAGCTAATGTGATCCAGCAGGTTCTGTATATGTCCTTTCAATTTCCACACTCTGCTTCCCACATTCTAGCTACATTAATCTTCATTCAGCACTCTCACAATTCCTTGCTTTTGCACTTTATGTTGCTGCTGCCTCAAAAACTTGTTTTATGCCTTATATCCTTTGCTTAATACTTCTGCTTCTACATCTATCTGTCTAACATTTACTTTAGTGCCGGGAAAAACCTCTTCAACCTACACAGATAAGTAAATTCACCTTTTTTTACTCATAGTGGTACCTATTGTGTGATTAGATTTTCTGTTCAAAGTCTTTCTTTTTCACCAGGTCACAAGCTATTTGAGGAGAAAACGGTGAACTTTTCATTCACCACTGTATACATAGTGACAATCATGGTGTCTAAAGCATAACAAGATCTCAGTATATAGCTAAAATTTTAAAAAATGATGTGTAAATGAGCTTGGTAATGGCATATAAATAGATGTAAGAAAGGCAGATAAAAATAGGGAGTATTCTAGAGGAAAAAAGAGAAATCATGTGCAATGTCTTGAAAAAATGAAAAACATTCTGTGTTCTAGAGATTGCATACAATTTGACATGTCTTTAATGTAGAGTGTGAAAGTAGGACCAAAAATAGATAAGGCTGAAGTGGAATTTATCATAAAGATTCCTTGTGATGGTAAGAATACAGTCAGAGAGAATTTTTTTAAACTAAAAAAATAGCTTGAATGACAAACAAGTTGCTGTTTGTTCTGTTGACAAAAAACACCTATTGAGAGATTTTAAAGAGAAGTGGTGTAAAATCATTTGCGCTTATGAAGTGATATCATTGTCAAAAGTGTAAAGAAGTTGAAAGAAGAAAAAGACATTTGAAGGCTGGTACAGTCATCCATACAGTGGAGGTGGATTCTGAGGTACTTAAATATCCATGCAGCTAGAAGGAAGCAATGTAAATGTTAAGAAATGGTCTGGCTTTCTGTTTTCTGACTTGAATAACTTACAGCCTGATTACTATAAAAATGATAGAATAGAGATAATCACTCCAAAATCAATAGTATGGGTCTTTTCTCCAGTGTGCGAAAAATATATATTTTTGTGTTTTTGATTTGCATGAGAAGACTAAAGCCACAAGACATTATGCTAAAATGTTCCTGAGGGATTGACTTCTGAAGACAGTATGAGGAATTCTGCTGACATACTCCCCAGGAAAACCAGTGAAAAAAATGTTTTTTAAACAACTGTAAAGCCTCTGAAAATGGTTCCAAGGACAAACAACTAATAAAGAAATATAATATATTTGAGAAAATTTATAAAAATGTATTTAGAGTGGTGAGAATCTGTAGTAATTGAAACAAGAGTCTCTCCTTCCTTCCAGTTCAAATAAGTGGAGAATCCACTCCCAAATATCATAGCCAAGAACTCTTTCTGCCTCAAGCTCTTAATCAAACTTTCTTATCAGTAAGAGCAGGATGTCAGCATTTTTAAATTGTTGCATCAACTACTTGCTGCCGAGGCTAAGTCCAAGTAAGTGCAGTTGAGAGGTGGAGACTCCCTTCTTTCATGCAGCACCCTTTGTGAAATTGAAATGTAGTCTCCATATTGCATGCAAGATGCTGAAATACAGGAAGTCCAACTACTCTTGTGCAGCATGTCATGTGAAGTAATGGTTCCATACTAGGAGAAGCAATCCAAGAAGACCTCAAGATGCTCTTTCACATCCCTCCTTTAACATTCAGCTAATAGAGTAAGGGAGCCAGAGGAAAGGTTGTCATTGTCCAACTATAGATTTTGCCTTGTGGGAAGGATAAAATCAGACCTCAAAACAGATAGCTCCTAATTTCTTCCTCCAAAACTGATTTCATTTGTAGCATAGTGCAGAAAGGACACTCTCAAGAACAAATGAGAAGACAGTGTTCTTTTTATTATATCCCATAGAGGTTTTGATAAAAGGTAACTGGGAGGAGAATTAATATATAGACTACACTGGGAACTGGCTAGTTTTCAATAGAAAACTGAGGAAAAATATAACTGGAAGAGAACTCCTGGGATCAGAACAAATATCAAACACAAACCTCAGAACCTCCTTCTTCAAAGGGGTCTTCATTTAATTGGATTAGTCTATAGACAAACATATGCCCCTGGGTGTTGTTGAAACAGCAAATAAGTCAGCTGATAATTAGTTGAGTTTAATAACTTGGTGTCATCAGGGAAAGAGATGAATAGAGTCCTATCAAAACCACTGTCAATTTAGGGTAACTTTCAGCGTATCTGAAGCCGCGCTTTCCTAAGGAGCAGCATAAGAGGCTTAACACTGTAGGAGGGAGAACTCTTAGACATTACTAAAATAATCTAGCCAGTAATAAACAAATAAACAATCAAATAACAATAACAAGTCCCAAGTAGGGGTTACAACATGTTGTTCAAAATGTCTCATTTTCAAAAACACTCTATTGATGCAATCAAAGAAATAGGAAAATATGGCCCATAGACTGGGGGAAAAATGGTATCAACCACATGTTGATACTATCAGCAAAAGATTAAGATGTCCACCAAACTAAGAGAAACCATAACTAAAAACATAAAGGAAAGTAAGATGACAATGTTGCATCAGATAGAGACTATTAATAATGAGATAGCAAGTATAAAAAGAACAAAATGAAAATTCAGAAGTTGAAATGTGTAATAGCTGAAATTTAAAAACTCACTTGAGGGGCTCAACAGTATAAAAGAACAGAATAAAGAGCAAGTAAACATGAAGATGGACTGTGTAGATTATGCAAGCAAAAAAATAGAGAGAAAAAAATTTAGCTTTACAGAACTGTGGAAAACCACTAAGTACACTAACATACACATAATGGGAGTACCAGAGGGAGAAGAGAGAAAGAGCAGGAAACATATTCAAAAAAATAATGACTGAAAACTTCCCAAGTTTATTGAAAAGCAAGAGCTTACACAATAAACTAAAAGAACAATACTTGCAAAGAAATCCACAAGAAGACACATTATAGTAAATGTTAAAAGTTGAGGGTGAGAAGAGAAACATTGAAAGGAACAAGAGGCAGACAGCAGACACTTGCTGCTGTCCTGCCTGTTGTGTCCTCCACAACATATCTTCTCTTTAATAAAGCTACCTTTCAGGCTAGGCTCGGTGGCTTAGCCTGTAATCCCAGCGCTTTGGGAGGCTGAGGTGAGTGGATTGCCAGAGCCCACGGGTTCAAGACCTGCCTGGGCAACTTGGCGAGACCTCATCTCTACAATAAAACAAAAATTAGCCGGGCGTGGTAGCGAGCGCCTGTAGTTCCGGCTACTTGGAAGGCTGAGGCGGATAGATCACCGGAACCCAGCAGGTCGAGGCTGCAGTGGTCAGTAGCGGCCACTGCACTCCAGTCTGAGTGACAGAGTGAGACTCCAACTCAAAAAAAAATTAAAAATAAATAAATCTACCTTTCTTAATTAAAAAACAAAGAAACAACAACAAAAAAAGAAAAGAACAAGAAAAAAAGTGATTCATTACTTATCAGAAAATGACAGTAAGATTTATAGCTAATTTCTTATCAGAAATAATGGAGGCCAAAGGCCATGGCATAAATATTTAAGGTGCTTTAAAAAAATTTATCAGCTGAAAAAATTATCCAGTTAAGTTTTCTTTCAAAATTGAGGGAAAAATAAAAATATTAACAGGTAAACAAATGCAGAGAATTTGTGGCTAACAAACCAACCATACAAAAAATACAAAAGGGAGTTCTTCATCCTGGAAGTGAATAATTTTAATTTACATAGAAAACAACGAGTACTAGTAGAAGTAATTCTATAATTATAAAAGGTAGTATAAATGTGCATATATTCTCCATTTTTCTTTTAACCAATTTGAAAAGCAATGAAATTGTATATAATATGTGTTTTGAACTATAATATGTAGAAATGTAACATATATGTAATAAATGTGCCAACAACAGCACAAAATTAGACTGTGAAAGCAAAGCTGTACTGAGGTAAGAAAATGAATTCAGATGAATCTAATTATAACGATGTATAATTGGGCTTATAACATTGAGTGTAATATGTATAATAACACAAAAACTCAAGGGGGAGAAAATAAAGATATAAGAGAGTAATGCTTTTATATATCACTGGAGTTAAGCTAGTATAAATCTGAAGCTGATTCTGATAAGTTAAGATGTATATAGTAAACCCTAAACCAAACACTAAAAAGTAATTCAAAACACATACTAAAAAATCATTAGCTAAATTAAAATAATCCACTAGAAATATTTAATGTAAATGAAATTTGTAAAAGAACAGAAAACACATGAGACAGAGAAAACAAAAACAAAGTGTCACATGGAAATCCAATTATATCACTAATAGTATTAAATGTAAATGAATTAAAAAATTTAAGCAAAAGTCAAAGTTGTTAGAATGAATAAGAAAGCATGATCTACTTATATGTCTTCTACAAGAGACATATTTTGTATTCAAAGTCACAAACAGATTGAAAGCAAAAAAAGAAAAAAAGAAAAAAGATAATTCATGCAAACAACCATCACAGAAAACTATAGTAGTTATACAGATATTCAGAAAAAAGACTTAAATTTTAAAATAAGTTACTAGAGATAAGGTGCAACTTTTTTGTTGTTTTTGTTAATTTATTGTAGAGATGAGGTCTCTCCAAGTTGCCTGGGCTGGTCTCGAACCCACAGACTCAGGCAATCCATTCTCTTGGCCTCCCAAAGTGCTGGGGTTACAGGCTGAGCCACTGAGCCAGGCCAGGTGGAACATTATAAAATGATAAAAGGGCCAACACATTAGGAATATATAATCATTATGATCATATATGCACATGACAGTTTATTAAGATGCATGAAACAAAAACTGACAGAAATGAAAGGAAAAATAGGAATAGGAGTCAATAATAATAGTTAGAGACTTTGAAACGCCATTATCAATAATTGATTGAACAACTAGACAGATGGACAGCAAGGAAACAGAAGACTAGCACAACCCTATAAATTAACTACACCTTGCAGACATCTCAAAGACTCTATTCAATGACAACGAATATGCATTTTCTCAAATGCAAATGGAGTGTTCTCCAGGACAGACCATGTTCAAGGAAATAAAACAAACTTCAATAAATTTGAAATGATAGAAATAACACAAAGTGTGTTCTCCAACAACAGTGAAATAAAATTAGGAATTAATAGCATAAAGCATTCAGGAAATGCACAGATGTGAAAATTAAACAACATACTTCTAACTAGACAGTAAGCCAAACACAAGCAAGGTTAAGGAAAATGAAGAATCACATATACAAAATTATGAGATTCAGTTACAGCAGTAGACAGAGGAAAATGTGCAAACTTATAACACTTGGAAAAGAAAAACAAACTAAATGTACAGCAAGCAGAAGGCAGAAGAAGATAAAATGATCCTGTATATAGGTAATCAAAAGAAGCCCAATGCAAAACTATTAGAATTAGCAAACAAGTCAATTAAGTTTGTAAGAAACCAGAACAATGTTCAAAAATTTATTTTATTTATATACATTTGCAATGAACAATCAGAAATTACATTAAGAAAATAATTCCATTTACAATAACATACAGAATAATAAAATACAGAGACTTAACTTTAAGAAAGAGCAAAACCTTTGAACACTACAAACATTGTTGAAAGAAATTAAATATCAAAATAGAGAATACAAAACAAAAAGAAAAATCAAAGAACTCAAAAACTGTTTCTTTGAAAATATCAACAAAATTGACAAACCTTTATTTAGATTGGTCAAGGAAGAAAAAGTAAACATTCAAATCAGAATTTTTAAAAAAGGGACAGGTCATTATTACTGATTTTATAAAAATAAAAAAGATTTATAAGCCAAAGCTATGAGCAATTGTATGACCATAAATTAGATAAGTTAAATGTAACTGACAAATTTCTAAAAGGACACAAACTATCACAACTAACAACAACACAAATATCTAAATACATCTAAAACAAGTTAAGAGATTGAATTGGTAATCAGAAAAATCACTCACAAAAAGAAGCCAAGGCATAAATTGCTTCACTGCTAAATTCTGCCAAATATTTAAAGAATTAATGCCAATTATTCACAAACTGTTCTTCACAAATGAAAATGAAACACTTTTCAACCGGTTAAAAAAATTTTCATTTTTCTACCATTTCAAGAGTTCACATTGACCAGTTACCAACACCAGAATGAAATATTAAAATAAAAAGAAAGAAAATTACAAACTTGCAAATATGGATGTAAAAACTTCAGCAAAATACTAGCAAACTGATTCTAGCAATAAATAAGAATTATGGCACATGAACAAGGCAGATTTGTCCCTGGACCGCAAGGTTGAATTAATGTTCGAAAGCAAATTAATGCAACATATTCTAGAATAATAATTAAACCAAAAAACCATAATGATCTCAATAGATGAAGAATAAACATTTAACATAATTCAGCACTTTTTTTTTATGATTTAAAGAAACCCAAACACTCAACAAACTAGGATTACAAGGGAACTTTCCCAACATGATAAAAGGCATTTACAAAATCCAGCTTTAGCTTTAGTATCATGTTTAATGGTGAAAGACTGAATGCTTCCCCTCTAAGATTGGGAACAAGACAAGAATGTCCACTCTCACTTCTATTTAACATTTTACTGAATGTTCTAGATGCAGGAAATAGGTAAGAAGAATAAATAAAAGACACACAGATTGGGAAAAAAAAGTAAAATTATCTCTATTCACAGATAAAATGATCCTATATATAGGTAAAAAGAAGCCCAATGCAAAACTATTAGAATTAACAAACAAGTCAATTAAGTTAGTAAGAAACCATAACAATGTTCAAAAATTTATTGTATTCATATACATTTGCAATGAACAATCAGAAATTACATTAAGAAAATAATTCCATTTACAACAACATACAGAATAATAGAATACATAGACTTAACTTTAAGAAAGAGCGAAACCTTTGAACACTACAAAACATTGTTGAAAGAAATTAAATACCTAAATAAACAAAAAAGTATCCCATATTCATTGATAAGATTTAATAATATTAAGATGAAATATTTCCCAAACTTACTACATAGAAATGACAATTAAAATAGTCTGGTACTGACACAAAGATAAACACATAGATTAATGAAATACATTTGAGCGTTCAGAAATGAACCCAAATATCTATGATCAAATGATTTTTGACAAGAGTGCCGATGTCATTCAGTGTGGGAAAGAAACAATGTTTTCAACAAAGGATACTGAGACAACTGTATAGCCATATGCAAAAAAATGAAGTTGGACCACTACCTCACACCGTGTACAAATATTAATTCAAAATGCATCAAAGATCTGCAGGTAAGAGTTAAAACTATTCAACTCTTAGAAAAAACATAGGTGTAAACATTAGTGAACTTGTATTGTCAAAGTATTCTTAAATATGACACCAAATCACAAGCAAAAACATAAACTAATTAGACTTTATTAAAATTAAACTCTTTTGTGCTTCAAAGTACAACATCAAGAAAGTGAAAAGATAAACCATGGAATAGGAAAAACTACTTATAAATCATATATTTATTAAGAAACTTGTATTCAGAATACATAAAGAATGTTGTAACTCAATAATACAAAGACCTACTTGTAAGTGGGCAAAGAATAGCTGTTTCTTCAAGAAAAAGATACAGATGGCCCAGAAGCATATGAAAAAATGTTTGATGTCATTAATCAACAGAGAAATGCAAATCAAACCACAATGAAGTATTACTTTACACTCACTAGGATAGCTAGAATCAATAAGTCAGACAATAACAAGTATTGACAAAAATGTGGAGAAACCAGAGTACTCATCACTGCTGGTGGGATGTAAAATGGTGCAACAGCTATGGAAAACAGTCTGGCAGTTCCTCAGAAGCTTAAATGTAGAATTGCCACAAGACTCAGCAATTCCACTTCTAGGCTTATACCCAAGAGAAATGAGAACATTCCCATACATATATAGTACTAGAATGTTTTCAATAGCATTATTTATAATATCAAAAGGTGGAAATAACTCAAATATCCATCATTGACTAGATAGATGAACAAATATGGTATATCCGCCCAGTGGAATATTATTTATCCATAAAAGTAATGAAGTAAAAAAAAAAAAAAAAAAGCAATGAAGTGCTGATACATGCTACAACATGAATGAACATAGAAAAAGTTATGCTAAATGAAAAAAGCTAGACATAATATGTTATGTAATATATGAATAATTCATTTGATAGATACAGATCAGACAATTTACAAAAATAGAAAGTAGAGTAATGATAGCTTAAGACTGGGATTGTGAAATGGGAATGTGGTGGGCGGGACAGAGAGGTGATACCTAAGAGTGTGGAGTTTCCTTTTGAGGTGATAAAAGTATAAAATTGCCTGTTAATGGGTGCACATATCTGTAAATATTCCAGAAATGATTGCATTGCATACCTTAAATGTGAAACATGCTAGTACTGTCATCATGAATGAATACAGCAATAAGTCAATTGCATCTCATTAAAGCTGTTTTATAAGTGAGAAAAACACTTTATAAATGGTTCATTTATATAGCATAGGTTCATTTATTAATTTAACCTAAAAAAAAGTCCTGGCTTTGCAATTCAAAACACCTATTTAGTCCACAACTGGCCCTCAGAAAGTTAACTTGTTATCTAGGTTTGCAGTCTTTCCAGTCAGGAATTTGGTTTCCAGTGACCTGAGAAACCGACCAGAATTTACTTGTTCCTTCTTTCAAGTACATCCCACTGATATGGTAAGATTTTTTTCTCTCTCTTTTTTTTTTACTTTACTCTTATTTTTCTCATTCTTTGCTATTTCTTTTATTCATTTTTTTCTTTTCCTTTTTTCTCAGTTAGTGTTTATCTTTGTGAACATTTTGTCTGGCATTGTGTTTTGACTCCATTATAAAGATCTGTTTATCAGGACACTGAAAAATGATTTTAATTTCAGATAATATAGACCAAACTTCCCACCAACGTTTCTCATTTTAAGCTTACTTTAGGAGTATAAACCTAGCACTAAGACCAACATACAGAAGGGCTTCTCAGCCATTTCTGCTGAGTAAGAGACACATATTGATAACTATCAACACCTCTTGAACATCAACAAATGTAACTCTGCCAAGGTAAAGTTGGTCCAGCACGCTTGACTGGAAAAAAAGCAAGCTGTGACTATCAACCACTAAAAAGTATCCTGTGAAGTTGGAATCATAAAGTCTTTGACTCATTCCAACATGGTTAAACTCTTTGAAGTGATCAAGACTGAGTAAACACTCTATGTGGCCATGGAGTACACCAGTGGAAGAGAGGTGTTTGATGACCCAGTGGCTCATGGCAATATGAAAGGAAGAGTTCCGAGCCAAATCCTGCTAATTAGACTATCCTGTGCAGTACTGCCGCTAAAAGTTGTTTGTTCACAAAGACCTAAAGCAGAAACTCTGCTCTTAATAATGCTGACATGGACATCAAGATTACAGACTTTGGCTCCAGCAAAGAATTCACTTTTGGCAACAGGCTAAATGACTTCTGTGGCAGTCCTCTGGGGGTTTGTCCCTGATCTCTTCTAGGGAAAAACATATGATGAGATTGAATAGGATGTATAAATACTGGGAGTCATCTTATATGTACTGGTCATCTGATTCGTGCCTTTTGATGTACAGAAACTCAAAGAGTCGTAAGATTAGTTCATGAGCAGAATATAATATAGTCCCTTCTATTTGCTCATGGAGTGTGAAAAACTGCTTAAGAAACTTTTTATTCTCAATTCCACCCAAAGAGACACTTGGAGCACACCATGAAAGAGTCATTGATGAATATGGGCCATGAAGATAAATTAAAGCCTATGTGAAGCCACTCCTGACTATCAGGACTCCCTGAGGACTGGTGTCAATAGGTTGCACACAGGAAGAGATCAAGAACTTGCTGATAGACTAGAAGTAAAGCAAGGTTATTATCAGCTTTCTCTTCCTTGGATCCAAGAGATCCAACCTGGAGGCCTTCTGCATCACCCTGATTCCCCAGTATTCCTCTGATTTGACAGACAGCATCACTGCTTCCCCATTCCATAAGGTACAGTGTAGTGTATCTGCTGACCCTAAGAAGTGGAGTTTCAGGAAACATGCTAGTACTGCCATTTCACCTCTACTTCTTGCAATGCTTAGAGTAGGAATGCAGAAAATCGGCAGCTTGAGAAGGCCAGCAGCACAGCCAACATTCCTGCTCTCTTTCCGCCTGTCCTGGAGAGGAAGTGAATGATCCCTATTCTTTCCATGAATAGTGACTAACCCATCAGTAAAAATCAAAACAAAAAATACTTGTTTTTAAAGAGGACTAGTTCTGACCAGTCCTCCATTTAGAAAGAAAAAGCCTAACTTAGCTAGAGTTTGGAACCTCCACAGCTCCTTCTTCTGCTGCAGTCTGCCCAACCCTACCTTACCTTCACTAGAAACACTGTGCAGCCAGCCAGGCCTCCAGTCTCAATATTATAAACAATAATTGTGAGATGCCTTAGAACAGACCCCTCAGTATGTCCCTGTGGCTCCCTTCTCTGCCCACAGCATCAGCAGCAGTGGTAGAGCCCCAAAAGAGAACGAATTTCTACCTGGGAGTGTCCAAAGGAAACTCCATTCATACCAAGCGCTCTGACAGGTATGCAACCCAGCAGAACTTACCTTTTGAGAAGACTCCACCTTTCCCTTCTGGCAACAGCCAGGGCTGGCAGGGAGCCATTGGGAACCTCTTTAGCAAGTCAAATTTCAATTTTTTGTGAATACGTTTTTGTTTCATGTTTGCCAGAAGGAAGCTAAATGAACCTGAAAGCAAAGGGCTAGTGAAGATGACTAGCGAAGACAACACTTTACATACAATATTAAATTTACAAGCTCCACAGAGATTGTTGCAAGATTATCAAAGTATTGGACACAAACAGCTGCCTATTTGAACTAAACAAAAAGCACATGCTGCTGCAAATGCACTGCACATCAGTCAATTCTATGTAGTGAAAGGTTGGGATCTACAAGGTACCAAGGAAGTCTGTATTAATCAGGATTCTCCAGAGAGGCAGAACCAATAAGATAAACAGAGCAGATAGATGACAGATTGATAAGTAGATATAGATAGATGATTAGATAGATAGATGATTGATAAAGTTGATAGATAGATGATAGATGTTTTATTAGGAGAGGAGAATTGGCTCACGTGATTGTGGAGGCTGAGAAGTCCCATGACAGGCCCTCTGCAAACTGGAGACCCTGAGATGCTGGTAGCATGGCTCAACACAAGTTTGAAGGCCTCAGAACCAGGGAAGCTGATGGTATAACTCTTAGTTCAAGACCAAAGTACTAAGAACTTGGATTGTCCCTGGTGAAAGTCTTTGAGTTTAAAGGCTAGAAAACCTGGGTTTTGATAACCAGGGGCAAGAAAAGAGTGTCCCAGTTCCAAAGAGACAGTGAATTTGCCTTTCCACTGCCTTGCTGCTCTATCCCAGCCCTTAGTCAATTGGATGTTTCCCACTCACACTGAGGGCAGATCTTCCTGACTCAGTCCACCAACTCACATACTAATCTCCTCCAGAAACACCCTTATAGAAATACCCAGACATAAGGCTTTACCAGGTATCTATTTATTCCTTAATCGAGGCAAGTTGGCACCTAAAATTAATCATCACAAGGTAACTCAGAGGGGATCTGTTTAAGCAGGTATCCAGCATTTCTGGGGTCTTCAAAATCCATGAAGTTTAAACTTTAAAAGATTGCCAGTATGCCTTGAAGAAACAAGAGGAGGAACCAGCTAGCACTAGCTGCCTGCAGGGTGAGGCCCCTTTGTTCTCACCTGAGTGCAACTGCAGAGACTGAACTGGTGTGATTCACTGGGGGCAAATCTCTCCTTCCCTGATGCTCTGTATATTTTTCTTTCAGTCTCTGCGAGAAAAGGGAAGGTTCTATGGAAATAAAGTCATGCCATTTAAATAGAAGCATACACATGTATATACCTTTGTGTTTTGCTTTTAGTTCATAATATTTATTGGTTTTTTTTCAAACTGACTAGAGTAAACCTCTGTTTATAATAGACTGTATATTGCATAGTAAATGCATTCATGTCATGCCCTCTAATTCAAAAGGGAAGCATATGAATTTAAAATTTCTGGGTCAAAGGATTTGCACTGTAATCACTTAAAAATCAGGGATAGCATGAGAAGACAGGAAAGTACTAAGCTACTTCAGCAAAGAAAAATAAATTTATTTTCTCTGGAATAAGTATGAGGCAATAAATCTCAACCTCATGAGTTACATGTTTTCTAGGCAAACACTATAAAGTGCCAAGATGAACATGTCTAATCTGTTGCAATAATGCTGTTCAATGGTAAAAGCTCTATATTCCATAGTTCTAGAATGGATTGAATATTTTTTCTTCTAAGAAACAATAATCAGATAGGGAAGGTGAAGGAATTTGCTTTATTTGATATTCAATTTACTTTCTCTGCCATTTCAATGAGTCATTGTTTGGTGTTGGTTTTCAGTTCAGCTGCTTTTGTAGCATCAGAATCCTGAGTGATGAAAACAAAAGAGTAGTTTCATTTAGAAAAAGTAAATATTCCAGCAGCTGTGAATCTAGGATTTAAAAATTATTTTACTAACTGGGAACAGACATAGCGTAGAGTCAAGTGAGAAGCAAAATGGCAGAAATATCTGTGAGAGTCCAGTCACTGGGTATAAATTTGTAGCTGGTCTGTGGATTGCCTCCTGTTATCTGCTTGTTTCTTCCCTCACTTTTCCTAGGACTCCCTCAACCATTGCTTCTTCAACTCTACCCCTACAGACCAAATTATTCTTTCTTTTTACTCCTTCATTCATTTGACAAAAATTTACAGAGTGGTTGTTATGTATCAGGTGCTGTTCCTCCATGGAAAGACAGTAGTTTAAATGATTTATAGGAGGCAAATGTATAAATATACTGCGTTAAGTGATATTTTAGCTATTAGAACTGAGACAATGGTGTAATTAATTGTGGCTGGAATTATCAATGGATAAGCAAAAGTATGAACTGCAAATACATGTGAAAGTATATCCTAGGAAGAAAGAGCTGGGGCAAAATCACAGTCTTGGAAGGTTATCTGAGTTAGGGAATCACAATTATAGAAATAGAGAAACGGCAATGATAGATAATAGAAAAAGACAAATTGATATCAGATCCTGAAGCACCCTGAAGAGCTGAAGACCATGGTCTTTATTCTGAAAATGAATCATTGATGACTGTGGTAAGATCAAGTGTGTATTCTACGATGATCACTCCTATTGCAAGTGAAGAAGGATTTGCATTGAAAATCCTGGTTTCTAATTTTTTTCCCCACAGTACATAGATAAACAATGTTTGAAACCAAGGTTTTTTCATATACATCTTAATTGTCAGGGCTGTTGATTTCAAGAGAGAGACACTTTTTATTCATTTTATTTTACTGGAAAGTACAATTCTTTCAATATCTAATAGGTTTCAGGAAAATGAGGCTATTTCTAGATATCTTGCAATTCAAGCAATTTATGAGTAGGGAGATCCTGAGGGTCTGACTCGCTTTTTTTTAGATTAGAAAATACAGTTTATTTAAAAGTAAATTAGAGAGAGGGAGAGACAGAAGGTTCACCTCCCCAAGGTGGGGAAAGGGGCCAAAGCCAGGAAGCATGATGACAGCCATAGCTCAAAGAGCAAAGGGCCACATCAGAGTCTAGCAAGGCAATGGTCCTGACTCACTTTTTTATCTTCAATGATGAGACTCACCAGTAGAGAAAGAGGCTAAACTAAAATCATTATTTGTTGGAAAGTGGTTGTTTATAAGAGGCATAAATAGAAGGCTAGCCTGATCTCAGTCCCTTCTCAAATATAGATATTACAGCTCCTGTGGAAGATCTATACTTGATTCAATAAGAATCCAGGCCCCAGGTGATTGGAACATTGATAGACACATAACCTAAGACAACCAAGCCTTAAACTGGCCTAGTACACCTGTCACCACCCAAACCACTATCTATGGACAAGCATCCTTGGCATTACCAGGTAGCTTGTGCAAAATCTCACAATCCATCTAAGACCTCTTTAATCAGCCTGCATTTTACCAAGGTTCCCAGGTAGTTCATATTCATGTTAAGTTTTGAGATGCACAAATCTAGAACAGCAGGTCTGAGTCGCTTGAGAATATAAGCAAGAAACATGGAAAGCTCATAAGCTATCAGTAGAAGAGAACAAAATAGACATACAGATGATAACTGTGTTCATATTCATGACCAGTTACTGGAATGGAAACCCAATGACTCCTTTTGCTACTGAGGTATTTGGTGCTATCAGGAATCTCAACTTTCATTCTAGTTCCAGGTATTCAGATTCCTCTTGTAATGTTTCTGTTCTTTGATTTCCATGAGAGCACCTTTTTTCATGTGGATACTTACAGCATACCTTCTTCCTTCTGGAATCAGGTGGAGATTCTTTGTTTTCCTCCAACAAAAGTTGCCAAAATAAAACACTTCTTGTAGCAGTAAACACTGAGGAGTTATTGTGAACAGATCTACAATTCAATCCAGTAATCCTTAGAAGAGCAACAAATTGTTTTGTGCATAAAATTGGCAGCAATTTATTTCCCAAGCCAGAGTTCATAACTAAGAGAAAAGCAGACCACTTTAATGTAGATATTTATCCCCTCAGGCTGGAAGGATGACATTCCTTGTGTAGAAAATGATTCTTCACTCATGACATGAAGAAAGAAAAAAGCCATATCAAGAGAAGATGGCCAACCCTTTTCACAGGCAGAATCAGCAATATTTGCACAGGGTCACCTGGGAAAAAGGAGAAAGGGTCGAAGGTAGGTATCTAATTTTAAATTTAATATTTTTGTCTTCCCCCCCAAGAATCTTGTTAGGAGTGTTCACTTCTATAGTCATATTTTCTCTTTTATTTTCATATATTTTCTCAAAGAAAACAGTATCCAACATGAACATTCTGTCTAGCCCCATTGCAATATATTTGACCTTGAACAGAAGTTATTTAGCCTTCTGCTTTTCACCTCTTTATCTGTAAAAAGTGAACATTAAAAGCCCTATATGATGTTATGTAGAAATCTAATCCGTTTATACATAGAAGGGAGACCCAAAGATGGAATTTATCTGATAAATAAATTGTGTATTTATTATTACATGTTTAAACTTCAGTTACCTTCAAAATACTCTCCATTTGATGCAATAAACCTATCAAGATGCTTTCTCCACAAAACATTTTTGAACTGACAAATTTTGATGACTTTTAGTTCTTCCATTTTAAAAATATTTACTTCTTCCACATCGGCACGACGTTACCCTTTGAGTACTTTTATCATCAAGGGAAACAAAATAAAAGTTACGTGGGAAGAGATCTGGTATATAGGGAGGGAGAGGCATGGGAATCATGCAGACTTTGGTCAAAAACTCTGAATACTCAGCACTGTGTGGGCAGGGGTGTTGTCATGTTGGAAGAATCAGTCGCCTGTTTGCCACAACTCACTTGTTCTTTCACAAATCGTGATGCAAACTTCTCAAAACTTCCAGATAAAAACTTTGGTTGACTATTTGATATGGAGCAACAAATTGCGGTGTACTACAAGTGGCATACCCTTCAAAAGATAATTCCAATTTTTGGGGATCCCCCTCATGTATCAGTTACACACACACACACACACACACACACACACACACACACACATAAATCAGTAATTTTCAATAACAGTTGTATAAATACAAGGTGGTCTTTAAAATTTGTATAGCGTTTTAGTATTTTAGCAGTGTAATATTTTGTTCATATATTGCCTATAAAATATAAACGCTGGTGATCAGATGATGAAGGTGACTTGTGATCTAAGGAATTGAGTCTTTAAACATTGAGACTAAATGCATGATGAATAGTGTGATAATTAGATTTCTATGTAACTTAAAACATCATATATTAATCCTGATAACTATTTACATAATACATGAACTCTGTATAAGGAAAATGCAAAAATACAACAATCTCAGCTTAGCTAGGAGCTAGATTAAAAATAGCAAGACAAAAAATAAACAAGACATACACACATAGTAGCTGATTTTTGATTTTCAGTTACTGAAGCACAAATCTCTCATTAATTACTTAGCCTAATGAAAGTGAGGGCAAAACTTCACCTGCTTCATGAAGGTCAGAAAGAAGAGAGATACGGTTATACTTGACCTAAGTTTTTAAAAATTTGAAAAAAATTTTGTGTGTAAAAAGTGAGGAAAGAGTGCTCCAAGCAAGGAAAACCATAGGTAAAACTACAGTGTATGAATGAGTGGCTTTGAAAAACAGCACAAACTCTGATAAGTCTGGAGCTTAGTTAGGAAGGCAGGAAAGCAAGAGTGGTAGAGACAAGATAGATTGGGACAAAATTGTGAAGAGCTTTCATTTTATGAAGCTTTGTCTTTTTTACAATAAATGTTGAAAGGAGCCACCAGCAGACTGATGGGGTAGAAGAGAGAGAAAGATATTGAGCTCTTCTTTCTTGCTATCCAGGTTTCTCCTTTCTGGGTCAGCCCTGTGAACTGTACACATGAAGTATAGGACATAGCTACTGTTGTGTGACTTTCTTCAGGTCCTAGTAATTGTTTCTTCTTCTTTTCCTTATCTCTTATTTATTTATTTGTTTGTTTATTCTTTGTTAACATGAGTTTGGTCTCAGGCATCCTCCTTTATTCAATAGAGTTACAATCTGCTTACTATCATTGTTTATTTTCCAGTCAAATTGTCACAATCTTGGCCACTGAGGACCTTGCAAGGTGGCTTTAGTGTCTTCTTGACACTTCCCACCATTCTTTTAGCACTTCCTTGTTTTTTTTTTTTTCTTTTTTTTTTTTTGAGTTGGAGTCTCACTCTGTCGCCCAGACTGGAGTGCAGTGGCCGCTCCCGGCCACCGCAGCCTCGACCTGCTGGGCTCCGGCGATTCTTCCGCCTCAGCCTTCCAAGCAGCTGGAACTACAGGCGCG
>CAUYQG010169090.1:0-20196 GCA_963574415.1 Tarsius wallacei | reverse complement strand
AATTATAATTTCCTTTCATACTCAGTTTTTTGGGTTTTTTTTGAGTCAGAGTCTCACTCTGTTGCCCAAGCTGTAGTGCAGTGGCACACTCACGGCCACCATAGCCTCGACCTGCTGGGCTCAGGCGATCCTTCTGCCTCAGCCTTCCAAGTAACTGGAACTACAGGCACATGCCACCACACCCAGCTAATTTTTTGATTTATTGTAGAGATGAGGTCTCGCCAAGTTGCCCAGGCTGGTCTCGAACCCCTGGGCTCAAGCAATCCTTTCGCCTCCACTGCCCAAGGTGGGATTACAGGTGTGAATTACCCTGCCTGGCTATTCTCAGATTTTTATTTTGTTTATTTATTTATTTTTTTTGAGTTGGCGTCTCACTCCGTTGCCCAGACTGGAGTGCAGTGGCCGCTTCCGGCCACCGCAGCCTCGACCTGCTGGGCTCCGGCGATCCTTCCGCCTCAGCCTTCCGAGTAGCCGGAACTACAGGCGTGCGCTACCACGCCCGGCTAATTTTTTCGATTTATTGTAGAGATGAGGTTTTGCCTGCCCAGGCGGGTCTCGAACCCGCGGTCTCAGGCAATCCACTCACCTCAGCCTCCCAAGGCGCGGGATTACAGGCTGAGCCACTGAGCCCGGCTTATTCTCAGATTTTTAAAAACTGGAGTCACCAAAGTGATCTTTTCCTATTAGTTGCTTTGTAGGAAGCTTTAGTGTGCATATCTTTTTCTCAAACATTTTTTTGACCAATAAGCATTTCAACAGATGTTTGTATTTGCTTATTGTTTAATTATTTCTGTTTGCTTTAAAATGGATTTTAGAAGGGGGAGGGAAGGAAAGGATGGAGGGACGAAAAATCACTTGTCGGGTACCATTTGCACAGTTGGGGGTGAGGGGTACACTTGGAACCCACACTTCTTTGTCACTATACAAT
The DNA here is from genome assembly GCA_963574415.1 of Tarsius wallacei. Classification (NCBI taxonomy): domain Eukaryota; kingdom Metazoa; phylum Chordata; class Mammalia; order Primates; family Tarsiidae; genus Tarsius; species Tarsius wallacei. The sequence goes on along the minus strand of CAUYQG010169090.1, from coordinate 19,268 downwards.
GCAGCCATGGAACCAAAAACTTTGTTACCCCATAAAGCTACTAACAAAGAAAAAAATGGATTTTATTCAGGAATAGGTTGCAGAAACCATTTAAAAACCATCGGATGTCAAATGAAATGTCTGTTAAGGGTGGGGAGATGTCTGGGAGGCAAAGATTATGTAGGGGTAAAGAACAATATGTGGCTTCTGTTTCTTTGAGTCAGGGTCTCTATCACCCTGGCTGGAAGTGCTGTGGCACGATCACAGCTCACCACAGCCTCCACCTCCTGGGCTCAAGCGATCCTTCCACTTCAGCCTCCTGAGTAGCTGGGACCCCAGGTACATACCACCACTATTGGCTAATTTTTTTTTTTGAGTTGGAGTCTCTCTGTCGCCCAGACTGGAGTGCAGTGGCCGCTCCCGGCCACTGCAGCCTCGACCTGCTGGGCTCAGGCGATCCTTCCGCCTCAGCCTTCCACGTAGCTGGAACTACAGGCGCGCGCTACCATGCCCGGCTAATTTTTGATTTATTGTAGAGATGAGGTCTCGCCAAGTTGCCCAGGCGGGTCTTTTAAAAAATTTTTATAGAGGTGAGGTCTCGCTATGTTGCCCAGGCTGATCTGGGCTCCTGGGCTCAAGCGATCCTCCTGCCTCGGTGTCCCCAGAGTGCTTGGATTACAGGTGTGAGCCCACCATGCCCAGGCTTAGTTTTTAAAATAACTAAAAGACTATTTTGAGCAACCTACGCCTTGACTCCAGTACACAAGCTGCGTGACCCTTGGGGAGCTTCTCAGGAGCATCGGTTCCTTTTTTTATTAGCTATGATAATACTTCACAGCCAACTTGAAGGGAGGGTCAAATGATATGTTTGTACAAATGCTCTGTTAAGCTACACATAAACATTGTTACATAAAGGCCTTCACTATCCCAACACACGCAAACCTCACACCCCAGAGGGGGTCCCTGAGAAATCGTAAAATTTCTTTTTTCTTTTTTGATTTATTGTAGAGACGCGGTCTCGCCAAGTTGCCCAGGCTGGTCTCAAACCCCTGAGCTCAGGCAATCCTCTCACCTCAGCCTCCCAAAATGCTGGGATTACAGGCTTGAGCCACCATGCCCGGCCAAGTCCTAAAATTTAAACAAGTGTCCTAGTTGATCCTGAAACATAGGCAGGTCTAGGAATCACCACTAAAGTGCAGAGCCTATGGCCCAGAGCAGAAACAAAGTCAAGTTCACTGAAACAGGTGAGAATTGGGCATAACATAAATAAAACTGTTATTGAGAGGGGAACCTCACAGGCATCGAAAGCAAAAATAAACAAATGGGATTACATCAAGCTAAAAAGCTCTATACAGCAAAGGAAAGAATCAACAAAGCAGAGGCAACTTACAGAACAGGAGAGAAAATATTTACAAACTATCCATCCAACAAGGGATTAATTACCATGAAATATAAGAAACTCAACAGGAAAAAAAATCTAGTTTTGAAATGGGCAAAAGATGTATAGACATTCTTCGAATGAAGGTATACAAATGACCAACAGGTATATGAAAAAATGCTCAAGATCACTTATCATAGGTGACATGTAGCTTAAAACCACAGTGAGATATCATCTCACCCTGGTTAAAATGACTTTAAAAAGAAAAATAACAACTGCTGGTGAGGATGTGGAGAAAGGAGAACATTCATACACTGTTGGTGAGAATGTACATTAGTACAACCACTGTGGAAAACAGCATGGAGGGTCCACAAAAAACAACTAAGGTATGATCCAACAATCCCATTGTTGGGTATATATCCAAAAGAAAGAAAATCAGTGTTTGAAGTGATATCTGCACTCCTTGTTTACTGCAGCACTATTCACAACAGCCAAGATATGCAATCAACCTGTTCCCCTCAACAAATGAATGGATAAATAAAATGTGGCACATATACACAATGGAGTGTTATTCAGTCATAAAAATGAAATTCTGTCATTTGCTCCAACATGAATGGAACTGGAAGTCATTACATTAAGTGAAACAAGTCAGGCATAGAAAGACAAATACCCCATGTTCTCACTCACATGTGGGAGCTAAAAAAAAAGTGGGTCTTATGGAAGTAGAGCTAGCTGATTGGTGGTCACTAGAGAAGAGAAGGGAGGGGTGGAAGGGAGGTAAAAAGATTAATGGGTACAAAAATACAGTTAGAAGAAGAAAGATCTAGTGTTCAATGTAAGGAGGGTGATTACAGGTAAAGATAATTTATTGAGCTAGACATGGTGGCTCAAGACTGTAACCCCAGCACTTTGGGAGGCTGAGGCAGGAGGATCGTTTAAACCCAGGAGTTTGAGACCAGCCTGGGCAACCATATCTCTACCAAAACAATATTAAAAATAAAATTTAAGTCAGGCTCGGTGGCTCAGCCTGTAATCCTGTGCCTTGGGAGGCTGAGGTGAGTGGATTGCCTGAGCCCGCGGGTTCGAGACTCGCCTGGGCAACTTGGTGAGACCTCATCTCTACAATAAATCAAAAAATTAGCCGGTTGTAGTAGAGCGTGCCTGTAGTTCCAGCTACTTGGAAGGCTGAGGCGGAAGGATCGCCGGAGCCCAGCAGGTCAAGGCTGCGGTGGCCGGGAGCGGCCACTGCACTCCAGTCTGGGAGACCGAGTGAGACTCCAACTCAAAAAAATAAAATAAAATAAAATTTAAAAAATTATTGTATAGTCCAAAATAGCTAGAATTGAAACGTTTCCAATGTAAAGAACAATGTTTACAGTGACAAATATACCAAAAACCTTGATTTGATCATTACACATTACATGCATGTATACCCCCAAAATATATACAGCTATTATGTAACAATAAAAAATAAGATTCAGAGGGTTTATGAGTATGAAAAACTTCCATCTTCCAAAAATTACTTCATGTATCTAATCCTAAAATTGTATTTCACACCTAAATAAGTGACAATGGACTTTAGGGTTTAGACCAACAGGTCATGATAATGATAATACTACTACTAATAATAATAATAAATGGAGGCCAGGCCCAGTGGTTCGTGCCTATAATTCCAGCACTTTGGAAGGTTGAAGTGGGAGCATTGCTTGACCCAGCCTGGGCCGCATAGCAAGACCTTGTCTCTACAAAAAAAATTAAAAATAGCCAGGCATGGTGGTGTGCACCTGTAGTCCCAGCTACTCGGGAGGCTGAGGCAGAGCAATCGCCTGAGCGCAGGAGGTTGAGGCTATGGTGAGCTGTGATTGTGCCACTGCACTCTGGCTTGGGAGCTAGAGTGAGACACCCACTCAAAAATGAAAACAGAGTAATAAATGGAGGGAAAAGAGGAGGAAGTGGTTTTTTTTCCCTACAAAGCACCCTGTATTTCAGAGAAATATATTGGTATCCATCATCCATAAACTTGCAAAGTGTCTACATTTTAAAATTTCTCCCCACCTGGCAGATAACACTGATTTCAGTGGTGGGTCTCCCCACCAGCAGGAGACCCCAAGTCTCACTTCTATAATCTTTCTCCCTTCACGGGAGAGTGGCTTTCTTCAGCTGTCAAACAACGTGGTGTAGATAACAGGTCAAGTCACAATTTTGTGCCATACTGGATGACCTTGGAGTAGATACTTAACTTTTCTGAATCTCAGATCAGGAACCAATTTGGCTAATGCTTTGTTATTTATTGGATAATTTATAAAGAACAGAAACTTACTTCCTCATGGTTCTGAAAGCTGGGAAATCAAAGATGGAGGGCCTGGTATATAACCAGGGCCTCCTTGCCATGTCATCTGATGGTGGAAGGACAAAGGACAAAGTAGGGGTGTGGGAGGGAGGGGGAACGGAGAAAGGAAGAGGGAGAGTGGGGGGGGCAGAAGAAGAGGAAAAGAGAGGAGGGCTGAACTTGTCCTTTTATAAGAAACTCACTGTTTATAACGGTATTAATCCATCTATAAAGGCAGTACCCTATAGCCCAAATATCTCCCATTAGGCCCTACCTCCTAATGATGCTGCATTGGGAATCAAGTTTCCAAGAAATGGACTTGGGGAAACACATTCAAACCATAGCACCAAGTCTCTCCGTTCCCCCTCCCTTCCATACCACCACTAGCTGAGGCAGGAGGATTGCTTGAGCCCAGGAGTTCAAGACCAGCCTGGCCAACACAGGGGGACCTCATCGCTACAAAAAAGTAAAAAAAAAAATTAGCTGGGTGTGGTGACACACGCCGCTAGTTCCAACTACTTGGGAGGCTGAAGTGAAAGGATCACCTAAGCCTAGGAGGTCAAGGCTGCAGTGATCCATGATCGTCTTACTGCACTCCAGCCCAGGTGACACAGACTCCAAAAACAAACAAAATGATTTTAAAAAATAACTGCAATCCTAACTGCTGCCCAGAGTGTCCGTGTGACTTAATTAGTGTGATTAAAGAACTTGGACGTTCTGGAGAATGGCTCTGACTTCTGCCAATGCCTTGCACATTTTAAACTGACGTTTAAAATTTAATAAAAATAGAAATTATTAAACATTGCATAAGATGAAAACAAGTGGAAAAAATAGTTCAAGATTTGATATAACTAAGTTGAACTATTTTACTGAATAAATCTTATAACTTTTACCCATGTCTAATTTCATCCATTGTCTCTTGAAAAACTAAGTAGACTTGCAAAATATTCAATTCGCTTTTAAAAGCATCAAGGGGCTGGGCTCGGTGGCTCAGCCTGTAATCCCAGCACTTTAGGAGGCCGAGGCAAGTGGACTGCCTGAGCCCGTGGGTTCGAGACCCGCCCGGGCAACTTGGCGAGACCTCATCTCTACACTAAATCAAAAATTAGCCGGGCGTGGCAGCGTGTGCCTGTAGTTCTGGCTACTTGGAAGGCTGAGGCAGAAGGATTGCCAGAGCCTAGCAGGTTGGTGCTGGGGTGGCCGTGAGTGTGCCACTACACTCCAGCCTGGGTGACACAGTGAGACCCAGACTCAACAAACAAAATGATTTGTAAAAATAACTACAATCCTAGCTACTGTCCAGAGTGTCATTGTGACTTAATTAGTGTGATTAAAGAACTTGGAAATTTTGGAGAATGGCTCTGACTTCTGCCAATGCCTTGTACATTTTAAGTTGACATTTAATATTTCTTAATAAAAATAGAAAATATTAAACATTGTATAAGATGAAAACAAGTGGAAAGAATAGTTCAAGATTTGATATAACTAAGTTGAACTATTTTGCTGAATAAATCTTGTTTTACCCATGAATAATTTCATCCTATGTCTCTTGAAAAATTAAGTAGTCTTGTAAAATATTCAATTTGCTTTTAAAACCATCAAGATCGGCCAGGCTCGATGGCTTATCTTATAATCCCAGCACTTTGGGAGGCCAAGGCGAGTGGATTGCCTGAGACCTGCAGGTTCAAGACCAGCCCAGGTAACTTGGCAAGACCTCATCTCTACAATAAATAAAAAATCAGGCGGGGGTGTTGCGTGTGCCTATAGTCCTGACTACTTGGAAGGCTGAGGCAGAAGGATTGCTGGAGCCTAGCAGGTTGACACTGGGGTGGCCGTGAGTGTGCCACTGCACTCCAACCTGGGCAACATAGTGAGACTCCAACTCCAAAAAAAAGCATCAAGGTCAGTAACTTATATGGCGTCTTCTGTTTGGAATTCAGAACTTTTCCACATAGGCCAAAATGTCTTGTTTCTAATTCTGAACAAAAATATGTATCAAATGGGGGAAAGATGGATTTGAGGATTCTTGACTAATCATTATAGGGAACTTCCCCCAAACCAGAATGCAGTTTATCCCTTTGTTTGATACCCAGGAGAATTTGATGCCTGAGTAGTGGATTACAGTAAGGTTTTGTTTAGTGAAAGGTAAACCTTTCTTTTATAAAATAGACTGTTCTCAGGCAGATGAATTTTAGAAAAGAAAACCTGTGGAATTTAAGAAGTTGAAAATCGATTCCCTGAAATATAACTGCCAACAGCAAAACTAACTGTACTGCTAGAAGTCAGGTGACGGCACCCTTGGTATGAAGTGGGGGAGGGATGTTATCAAAGACTGCTTTTTTTCTCCAACGCTACTATCCTAGACACACTACGTTCAATTTTAGATGATGTAATCAGCCCCTACATTGATTCTCCCACATTGACTCTTTTGATTCCTCTACTCTCTTTATTTCTCCTACTTACAGTTTATATTTCTTTTAGGAGCTAAATTGCCACAACTTAAGGAAACATTCCTAACCTACTATATTAGATATGCCTATCGTATACTCTTTTAAGACTACATGTTTTTCCCTTTTTGTTTTGTTTTTGAGTCGGGGTCTCTGTCACTCAGGTTGGTGTGCAGTGACACAATCACAGCTCACTGCAGCCTTGACCTCCTAGGCTCAGGCGATCCTTCTGCTTCAGCCTTCTGAGTAGCTGGGACTACAGGTGCGCACCACCATGCCAAGCTAATTTTTTATAGTTGCCTATACTGCGTCTTGAGCTCCTGGACTCAAACAATCCTCCCACCTTGGCGTCCCAAAGTGCTGAGATTACAGGTGTGAGCCACCACTCCCGGCCTATATGTCTTTCCTTAATAAAGCTGTGATTTTACATTTATCTGTGTGACTGATGTTCACCCATAGAGTAAAATTTACAAAGGTAGATAATGTATCATTCTTGACTCACAATTATATTTGTAGTGACTAGCACAATCCTATCATGTACTAAACACTTGGAGGAAGTAAATGAATAAATGCATCTATGGCTTTTAAGCATTATTATAAGAGGAACCCATTTTAAAATTGAAATCCTACATAGAAAACTGATATAAAAAGCAGATACACAGAGAAAAGTCAAACTGCTGTGACTGGAGTGGGAGGGGGAAATGTGGGAGACCCAGAGTCTTGCCTTTAGCTTTCTGCTATTCTTTCCTCAGATTCTGACCCAACACCAGAAAAATGTAGGGCTCCATGAAACACTGTCACTTTGTTTTATTTTTTATAGAGTCGGGGTCTTGCCATGTTGCCTAAGCTGGTCTCAAACTCCTGGAATTAAGCAATTCTTCTGCCTAGGGTTCTCAAAGTGCTGGGACCATAGGCATGAGCCATCACGCTAGTCCATGAAACATAACTTGAAAATAACCTCAGCAGTTCTGTTTTGTTGGTCTCAGGACCCACTGTATGTTTAAAAACTGAAGACTCTGATAGACTTTCATGTGGATTTTATCTATCGGTCTGTACTTACCATATTAGAAATTAAAATGATAAATTAGATAAAATATGGATGCCTTAAAGTTGACAATGAGTCCATGGCATGTTAACATAAATAGCACTTTTTAAATTTTTATTTTTTGAGACAGGGTCTCTATCACCCAGGCTGGAGTGCAGTAACAGGATCACAGCTCACTGCAGCCCTGCCTGATCTCCTGGCCTCAGCTGATCCTTCCCCCTCAGCCTCCAGAGTAGCTGGGACTACAGGTGTACATCACCACACCCAGTTAATTTTTTAATTCTTTGTAGAGACGATATCTCGCTAAGCTGCCTAGGCTGGTTTCAAACTCCTGGCCTCAAAGGATCCTCCCACCTCGGTCTCCCAAAGTGCTAAAGTGCTTTGATTACAGGTATGAGCCACTGCAGCTGACTGATTTTCTTAGCAGTCCAATACTGACTGGTGTCGTTCTTAGAAGTTTTTAGTCTTCTTCAAATTTTGAGATAATTTTGCTGGTCATGGAAGACTCCTTGCCTGAAAGTTAAACCATGCTCTTGTGTAGAATATGATGTTTCAGCTTTAATAAGCAGAGCAACTTCCCCTCATGCTACATTGTATTAACCCACATCAGTACTGAAGAAATTTGGGTTCAGGGATAAATGGAATGTACTCAGTAGAGACTGTTCCCAAAGAACCAGATTCTAACTTTCTGACTTTCTCTGCTTTTCTGGATGTATAGTAGGCACCTCACATTTATCCAGTTCAAATTGTCTAACTTTTACATATAGGCTGAAAAGATATGTATGCATTTGAACAAGGTTATTCTACAAGAGTTGCTAGAGGATTGGGAGAAGAGAAAATTCAACGTGAACCACAATGTCAGCATCACAGACACTCTGGTTTTAGGCAATGCCAGGGAAATGAGAAAGGAAAATTTGGCTGGAGATGTCGATCTTAAGAAGTCTGATAATTAACAATTGCCAACTCATCCTAGAAAAAGTTCTACATACCTCACTGCTGAATAGCACTATTGTCACTTTCAAAGTGCTCCACTTGGTAAGCTATGCACCGACACCAGCATCTAGTCCACCTGCCAAAGCAATTTTGAAACTCTTTTCTCAGAATGGCTGTCAGAGCCATCATTGTATTACCCTTGATTTCCTGAATGTCATCAAAATGTCTTCCTTTCAATATTTCCTTTATCTTTGGGTAAAGAAAAAAGTCATTGGGGGCCAGATCAGGTAAGTAGGGAGAGGGTTCCAATACGGTTATTTGTTTTCTGGCTAAAATCTCCCTCACAGACAGTGCTGTGTAAGCTGGTGCATTGGTGTGATGCAAGAGCTCCTTTGGGGACCATTTAAATTTTTTTCTTAAATTTTAAAGATGTGTGATACAATTCAGGACTAAGTATACAAGTGGACATCATCCCGGTAAAGTTTGGGTCTCCCTTGGTTCCCAGTTTGCCTGGTTTGAGATCAGGTACCCTTATTGATGTGTTCACCCTCTCCACCCCAGCAGTATCCCATTACTCCCAATACCTTTCTTATAGTATTACAGTAAATTTTCAGGGTCTGCTTATGAGTGAGAACATGTGGTACTCTGTTCTTTGCTTCTGTGATAGATCACTGAGTATGATAGACTCTAAATCCATCCAAGTTGCTGTGACGTCCATATATTTGTCCTTCTTTATGGCTGAATAATATTCCGTCATGTATACGTACCACTTTTCTTTTTTATCCAGTTCAGTTTCAATGGGCAGCACGGTTGATTCCACGTTTTTGCTATTGTGAATAGTGCTGCAATAAACATGCGTGTGCAGGTATCTTTTTTTGTAGAATGAATTGAGTTCCTCTGGGTATATTCCCAATAGGGGGATTGCTGGGTCATATGGAAGGTCAATTTCTAGTTCTTTCAGGAATCACCACGCTGTTTCCCAAAGAGGTTGCACTGTTTGCATTCCCACCGGCAGTGCAGAAGTGTTCCTTTTACTCCGCAACCTCGCCAGCATCTGTTGTTGTTTGTTTTATTAATGATGGCCATTCTTACTGGGGTTAGGTGGTATCTCAGTGTGGTTTTGATTTGCATTTTTCTGATGATTAGTGAAGCTGAGCACCTTTTCATGTGTCTGTTGGCTGCCTGTATATCTTCTTTTGAAAAGTGTCTATTCATGTCTTTTGCCCACTTTTTTTAATTATAAAGATGTGGGGTACAATTCAGGGTTAGGTATACAAACATTGATTGTGCAGGTACTCTTGTTGATGAGGTGTGCCGCTCCCTCCCCTAGCAGTTTCCCTCAACTTCCAATCCCTTTCTTATAGTATTATGATAATTGTTCAAGGTCCACTTACGAGTGAGAACATATGGTACTTTGTTCTTTGTTTCAGTGAAAGACCACTGAGTATGGTTGACTCTAAATCCATCCAAGTTGCTGCAAAGTCCATGTTTGTCCTTCTTTATGGCTGCATAATATTCCATTGTGTATATGTACTGCATTTTAAAAATTCAGTCCAGCTTCGATACGGAGGGCTGTTTGCTTTTCTTCTTTCCTTTCAGCATGTTTAAGTTCCTTGTATATCCTGGATGTTGGGTCTTTGTCAGATACACACTTGGCCTTTGGGACCGTTTTTGCACACATCTTTTTCATGCCAAGATTTTCGGTTAAGATTTTCCTGTTTCTCTATTGACGTTTACTTGTTCTGTTATGCTTCTCACAGTCAGCCAACGATTTTGATGTACAATTCGACAAATGTTTGCAATGTTTTTGTCAGTTCTGCTCATTACTGGCCACCCTGACCTCTCTTCATCAGTGATGTTCTCTCTCCCCTTAGAAAAACGTTTAATCCATTTGTACACTGTTGATTTCTTCATGGTATTATCCTCATATACTTGGACTAACATGAACCTGATTTTACTTCCACTCTTGCCAAGTTTAACAAGAAATTGAATGTTTGTTCATTGCTCTAATTCAAACTCCAACATCCCCACCAAAACAGCTCTTATGGCCATTCCAGAAAAAGAGTTCCAAAATTGCTTTGATGGCTGGACTAGGTGCTGACATTGGTGCATAACTTTCCAAGGGGAGTACTTCAAAGGTGGCCATAGTGATATTCACCAATGAGGTGTGTAGCACTTTTTCTAGGATGAGTTCGCAAACTTAATTGTCATTTTTCATATGTTAAACTTGCATTTGCGTATTAATATGTTCTCCCAGTTACTCTGGGAGCAAGCACCAAATTTTGAAGTCAAGTAGATATTTTATCAGTGACAACTTGGACAGATATATTGGGAAATGACCAGAAAATCTAATTTCTAGAGTTTTATAGTGAGAAAGGGTATAAAACATTACTTTCTTTACAGGTTGAAACTCTGCACATAAAGAAAATTTCTAGATGGCAAAAATTTGGCAATCTATACACCATTTACTGGAATTTAGACACTTAAATATCAAAAGTATTTTCTTTTTTTTTTTTTAGGGCAACCTGGCTATTGCCCAAAATAAGCATGTTTAGTGTATTAACAATGCCTAGGCTCTTCTGAATATGGAAACTGGTTTGGAATTTTTCTTTTTAATGTATTAAAGTGCTCTTTGAAACTTTCTTCAGAAAGTTTTTTCCATTGCTTAAAAAAAGTAAGCTGCATTTGGGGAAAAAAAAGAAGAAAGAAAGAAATTAGCCATAGGCTAAATTACTTGGTGTATGGTAAAACCTAAAAGCTCATTATGTCATCTGGTGCTGTAACTTTCAGTGGGTTAAAACTGTTACTTTTACTCACAGAATTGGAAAAAAAGAAGAAGAAAAACAGCACAAGGCTATTTCACATGGTGAGAAAAAAATTAGAAAATGTAACCTTGGGGAAATTAGAAATTTATATTTAAAATTATTTCTATTTAAGTAGTCACAGTGGGAACATAATAAAACTTACCTCTTTAGGAAAATAGCATTTATTATTAAAGGGCAGTTTATAATAGAGGTCTTTTCATATTTTTTTCCTTTTTTTGTAATACTGAATTACCAAAATGCATATTGCCAATTTGAAGAGTGGTCGCTTGTGTTCATGTATGGCTCAATATATTTTAGAGTTAAACTTCTATATTTCTCTAAACATTGCTTCCCGAAATTTGAAAGATGAAAACATCATAAGGGACAGATTTTAAAGCGCACTTTGGCTTTCATGTTTAGAGAATTCCAAATTTTTGAAGTTTAGAATATTCCTAGACATCAAAGCATTCACACAATGTGATCATTCTTTTTGTGGTGTACCCAATAAATGAAATGCACTGAAATTTTATAAGAAGTGGATGCTCACAAAACAGCTGCTGAGTTTCTGTTGTAAGTGTTTATCTGGATATAATTTTAAACTGTTAGTAAGAGCTGCAAGAATGATATGGGGGATTCCTATATGCTCTTCTGTATATTCAGCAATGTCTACCTTTAGTTCAGGTTGTTTTATGATTCATTCTCTCTCTCTCTCTCTCTCCCTCCACACACACACACACACGCACGCACGCACACACAATTTCTTCTGAATCACCTGAAAACAAGTCAGATATATTATATTCCTCTACCCCCAAAGTATTTCAGTAAATTTCTTTTAAAAAACTGATAATATACTTTTTAAAAAGTGGCATTATTTATTCAAAAGTATAATACACATAACCACTCTCAGGTATATACCATACAAAAGCAGAATTACATGAGATGGAATACATATATGAAATGTTCACATAGGCATTTACAACAGCTCCAAACTGGAAACAACCCAGATGTCCATCAACAACAGAGTGGCTAAACAAATTGTCACATACTGTTATAATGGAATACTGTAACATGCGGTAATGAACATGAAAAAATTAGGACTATAGGAACAACTTGGGTAACATAAGGATTAAAACCAATGTTGAGCAAAAAACAGATTACAGGCCGGGTGCAGTGGCTCAGCCTGTAATCCCAGCACTTTGGGAGGCTGAGGTGAGAGGATTGCCTGAGCCCGCGGGTTCGAAACCCACCCAGGCAACTTGGCGAGACCTCGTCTCTACAATAAATCACAAAAAAACTAGCTGGGCGTGGTGGCGTGCCTCTGTAGTTCCAGCTACTTGGAAGGCTGAGGCAGAAGGATTGCCTAAGCCCAGCAGGTCAAGGCTGTGGCGGCCGCAAGCGTGCCACTGCGCTCCAGCCTGGGCGACAAGAGTGAGACTCCAACTCAACAAAAAAAAAAACACAGACAAACAGATGACCTATTCTATTGTCCCTTTACATCAAGTTCAAAAGAAAAGGTAACACTAAGCAATATATTGTTTAGGGATACATGCTTGCGATGAAACAATAAAGAAAAGAAAGGAAATAATTATTTTGAAAGAATAATGGCTACATTTAGGAGGGAGGCCGGTTGTGTTCAGGAAGATCATGGGATGGGGGTGAGGGAAAATGAACCTTGGAAGTGAAGGAGAGATTCACAATATTCCTTAGTGGCAACATAGAAGGACAGCTTTTAAATAACCAAATATTTGAAATCAGAATACTCAACCCTTATATAATGTTAAAAATAAATGTGCTTGTAATGAGACATGAATAAACCACAGAACTTCAGTGCTTCAGCTGAAAACTACTGACCCCCATAGGCTTCTCAAATTTATCCCTCAGCCTTGATGCTCTGAGCAGGATGAACGCAGCCTAATTCTGGACTTGGGGATCTTCTCATTATGAGATTGCAGAATATACCAACTTCTTTGTGCTTCTCTGTTGCCCTCGAATCTACTGAAATGAATTGTGCCATATGTGTTCCTTGATCTGTATTTCTCATGTCCTAATCATTCTTTAGCCTTGTTTAGCCTGGATTCCATACCCAAAAGTGGGAACCGTTCTGGCTAAGACAAAGAATGACCTCAAGGTGGCCAAATCAAAGGACCATGGTTTTCCGTCTTCATCTTGTTTGGCCCCAGTGTACCCTTTGATCCTGTAATCCACCTCACCTTCTGGAAGCATCTTAATCCCTCGGTTTCCCTGCTTCTATGGGTATTCCCACTAATTGTTACAGGGAGAAATGGAAACTTGATTCTACCATGGCAATGGGTGAAAAATTCTCTCATGACAGGAAAAAAAGACAAAAACAAAAACAACAAGTCAACTAGTGCCTCAAAAATGACTGAATTCCAAATAATCTTAGATGAGTTTGTGTCCCTGAATTAATTATGAATTGCGCTCCTTTTACTCTCAAAGCATTTTTGGTGTGGATAACATAATAAAAGGTCATCCCAAGAATAGAGTTGACTTTTGATAGACTCCCTTAATGTAATTTAAAGTATGCTTAGAAGGGAGCCATTCTTTCTAAAATCTTTCAAAAAAATTACATATACTTGAGTGAGAACGGCATGTCCTTCATCATTTCTCAGTCAGATGAATATTTAAAAATCTACCAGGCTTTTACTCAAACCTCTCTATGTGTAATATACATTTTAAGGCAGGTATTATTAGATCTTGGCAGAAAAAAATTTATTCATCTCCTCTTATTTTTCATAGAAAATCCTACCCTTATTTTTTCCCCTCCGTTTCACATTATTATCCTGGAACATTATTCACCCAAATTGTCCACCTTTCTGATTATTGTGGAGAATGTTTATTCTAATTATACTGTTTAGCCATCTAGCTGAGACTCAGCAAGTTACCCTCCCAGCTGCTCCCAAGAATTTAAGAAGATGCCCTATCTCATTCATTTTAGGGTTCAACAGTTAAATACTGTTTATTTAATGGTGGATTGCTTTAAATGTTATTAAAGTTTGAATCTAGATTTAACCATCTAGATGGTGGAACGGTCCCCACTATATATATGACACTTTTAGTTTTTTGTTTAATGTATTAATACAGAAAACAGTACTTTATGATTTATATAAAACTTTTATATTTCCATCTTTAGTAGTGTATTATGTTAGGTTCTGGGTTCATTCCATGAAATTTGAGAAGACTTAATCCCTGACTGTAAGCAAATAATCAATTATAGGTGATCAGAGACTATAAATAATTTTAAAGCATAATTTATTATGAAAGAAATGGGGGAGAATAACAGAATTATGAAACAGACACTGTTGTAATTAGGAATCATTCATTTATGTAAACAGGCAGAACTTTGATTATGGGCCATTAGTATTATGAAAAATAGAACTCTTTGGGTTTTCCAAGTCTCTAATTTTATAATAAACAGGTTTAATTAATTTCCCATGGGAATGTTTCCAATGGAGTCACAGAGCATGCACAGAACAGAATGATTTAGGATTAGTGTTTAAATAACAGGAAAGTTGACCATTTAAAAAATTATCTTTCAGACCTAATTGCCATTGAGTTAAATTTCTAAATTATGTGGTAAGTTCTACTTCAGTACTCTGATGTGTTTTGGAGTAAAAAATAGGAATAGTGATCTTCTCCCAAAGAAGTACAGAAGAGGTGCAGAAGGATTACTTAAATAAGTGAACAACTCATATATGTTCATGTGCTCATTGCATACTACAGATACAAATACACATTGTAAGTATTTGCACGAGAAGGAGATGGTGGAGCCTGATGTTCTCAGCAAAGACCTAAGAAGACATAAGGAAATATGTCTGAGCAAAAGGTCGAGTTAAAATTTGAACACAATACAGGAGACACAATGGAAAAATCAAGCTTAATGGTGCTCATGATCCACTGCTGATAAAGATTTATGCTGAGATGCCTGGGCATATGGAAAAGAATTTTAGGGGAAGCTCTGTGATATTCATGCTCTCAATTTAGGAGGGATGTGGATATAAGGTTTATGAGCATGGGATAGACATTATTTATATTAGTACAGTTATATACATGAATGAGAGAAAGAGAGAGGAGAAAATCCTTCATGGGTTTATAAGAATGAGGAGAGAATGAAAACACAGAGCATTTTTTAAGGTCACTTAGAATCTCTGCTTCTTTATTGTATCACAGCTCTCCTATGGACAAAATACTAGTTGCTAAGGTTCTTGAATTCAATACCTAAGATATCAATTTGATATCTTAGAAATGACTTCTATAAATTTCAACCAGATTATGATCCCCCTAAAGGAGCAAATGGGTGCATTTGGACTTTGTCTTATGTATAATGTGAAAACATTAGACATTTCCAGCAAAACATGTTTTGGAATTTTAGGAATATAGATCTATTACTAACATCTAAGACAAATCAGATTTTGATGTTGAGGTCAAGAGAGGAATGATCTAAGAAGTTGTTGTAAAAATTTGGCTTGAGTTAATGAAATTCTGAATTATATATATTTAGGTGAACTTATATTTCTACAAAAATGCATTTGTATGTGAATCACATTTCCTTACTTAATATCATGCACTAACCATGTAATAACATAGGTATAATCACAAACATGGTATGAAGACAGCGAAAACTGAAATATATTTTTTTGATGGTGTGGTAATATTAAAGATGGGTGCATGAGGAATATGAACCAAAGAAGTGGACTTCAGGATTCTGATCTGGGTCATGAGAAGGATACTGGTGCCATTTACCTGGGGTAAAAACTATTATAAAAGAAGTTGTGTTGGAAAGTGGAGAGAGACAAGATGAGTTTGCTGTTGACATGGTGATTTTGTAGCAAAACACTGAGCACATGTGAAAATGCAGAATTGAGAATCTTAAGGGATCTAGGCTTGATTTTATACCTTTTACTGCTATTCTCAAGATCAAGTGGGTGAAAGTAATGTTTCATGTAAGTGTGTATACACATATACACATATACGCATGAACACACATGCATGTACACACATATAAGAACATATATGCACACATGTCTATAAAGGTGTTCATACACATATGCATACAACCACACACACATGAATATACATATATGCATGCATACATATAAACACATATACGCATAAACATAAATCTAGGGATATACATGAATACACATTATCCATATATACATATACATACCTGCATATGCACATACATATATACATATTCATGAATGTGCACAAACACATGTACATATATGCACACACAATTGGGTATACATATAGACATGGACACGTTTCTATAGGGATGTATATGCATACATACATATATATACACATATACACTTGCCCACACAACCATATAAACACATGTTTGTATATGTAAAGAAACATGTATAAAAGCTTATAAACATATAGGATACACATGAATATATCTACATGCACACACATAAATATGCATACACATATACACATACAATCATGTATACAAATGTCTATGGGGTATTTACACATACATGTAAATACACATGAATGTACACATGCATACATAAATATACATTTATATATATACACCTATACAAATATACATATACAAGGAGAAGTTTACATGAATGTAGGGATAATATGTGTCTTTGACATTACATTATCAGCGCTGGCAGAAAATATCAATGGCTAGAATAATGGATTTGTCTGGGCAGGATTGTGCTTTCTTTCCGCCCCAGTAGACAGAAGCTTAACATTAAGGGTTGTGGTGGAGAGAGAAGGAGGCGCTAATAGGTACTTACACTTTCCATTCTCCTTCCTTTTTTTCTTGCTGTTTTCTCTTGTTGACCTTGTTTCAAATATTATTTGACATTGCATATAAACATGGATGCATTCTAGCAAGAATGTGAAGAGAATTGCAAAAAAATCACATACACATGTAACCATTGAAACTGCCTTGATTTTGAGTTAAAAGTGGTCAGCTTATACTTTGACATCTTTTAAAGTTTGTAAAGAGCTTTTAATTTAGACAGTTTTTGCAAAATCTGAAAGGCCAACTTTTCACTGACTCTTCTCTGCTTGTGGATTATTTTGATCCCAGTTTCACACATGTGTTACTGTTATTATTATTTTCAACATTCTCAATCCATTCATGCAGCTCTTTGCTTTTGTCTCTTTATTTAAAACAAAGTTTTGGCATACTTAATTATGAAAATGTATAGAATGAGTGAAATATGAATAATGAGTCCATCTTTACAGATTGAGGTCAAGAAGTCTGTGCATATTTTTTTTCTAATTTAAGTTCCCCAGGTGATAAATCCAGTCTGCTAGGATGACATAGCTTTCCCCTTTCTTGAAAGTTGTGATGGTAACCATAAATCTTTCAACTTAGGTTTCCACAAATTTGCTGCTGCTTATTCATTCATGCATTGACTTTTCAGTCATTTTCTTCCTCAGTGTGATGCATACTTCTTACGCTTAGTTTTGTTGCAACCCATAATCAGAGGAGCTACATTCCAGACCACCTGGGCTGCAGCATGTGTATGTGCACCATTTACAATAAGATTTGTCTCCCATTCAGAAAAGCTCATCAGAAAGCACATGAGTGATAATGATATAATAAAAGAGATAACCTTAAGCCCACTTTATTTTTCACAGACCTTGACATTTCTGATTAATGACAAGATATTTGCAACTAAACTTACAAGTGGTCATATCATGTCGCTGCATCTTGATGTTCATTTATAATCAGCCAGGGAGCGATGTCTGTAACATAGTGGAGGTCATGATAAGAGAATCACTCCCCTTTTTGTAGTCCCCATCCAAAGTCCTTGATTTGCTGACTCTGAATTATTTCTTGATTTACTGGTTCAAATACCACTTATCTGTGTGGAAAAAAAGAAAAAAATCTACACGAAGTTAATATAGTACTATGAATATTGTATCCATCACGATTCTTCAGAGAAACAGAACTGACAGGAGACAAGTGGGTAGATAGAGAGATACATAATAGATAGATAGATAGATAGACAATTGATAGACAAATAGATACAAAGATACATAGACAAGGTGAGTGGATGGATGGATAGATAGATTAGATAGATAGATAGATAGATAGATAGATAAATAGATAGATAGACAGACAGACATAGGTAGACAGGAGGGTGGTGGATTGATGGGTAGATAGATAGAGCAATGGAGATAAAGATGATAGAGACCTTCCTCTATATACAAATAAGGCTTCAAACTTTGTCAGTTCTGACTACTATATACAAAGGAAGATTTCTATCTCAGTTGCTCTATCATCTATCTATCTATCTATCTATCTATCTATCTATCTATCTACCTACCTACCTACCTATATACCTACTCTATCTATATCTTCCTATCTATTCAGGAGATATTATGAGGAATTAACTTAAATGATTGTATAAACTGAGCAATCCCATCATCTGCATCTATAAACTGGAGACCCAGGAAATCTCACAGTGTCATTTAGTCTTAGTCCAAAAAGATCTGAGACCCAAGATAGCCAGTGGTGTAAATTCAAGGCTGTGGGCATATGAAGATAAATAGAGCAGGCTTCAACGGTGAAGCAGAATAAAAGAAACAAATTATTTTTTCCTCTGCCTTTTTGCTCTATTCATGCCCTCAATAGATTGGATGATGCCACCCACTTTGGGGAGAGCAGTCTTCTCTATTTGCGGAGTCCTGTTCCTGCAAAGTCCAAAGGGTACCCCAAAGGTGGAGACGGCATAGGTGATTGAGGGAAAGAAAAAAGGGGAGAGAGAGAGAGATGGACTTGGACACCTGTTAAAAGGGTGCAGATGCCATTTATTGTGTGCTAGCAGCGAGCTTATATTTCTCTCTACAAGGGAAATAATCTCTGCAAGTTGCTGTCAGGGAGCAAGTTAAAATCATCATTACAAAACAAGTCACTTACAACAAATTACATGGTTTCTTTTTGTGATGTTAAAACGATGCTTAAAAGTTTAAGTATTCTCTTCGTGCTTGGCCAATGTTCTAAGGGCGGAGACTATTTACACCCAAAACAACATAATCCCAACATGATGATGTTACCCTGTAAAAAAGTCCCCGTAACCCGCCAATATAAAATCTCAAAATTATAAAACTAAAAAGCTTCTCATTAAACAACTTTAAAACAGAACTGATATCCCAAATTAACTAATACATATTATGATCTTTCTAACAAATTTAGCTCTTTACAAACTTAACTTCCTTATTAAAATTATCCAGGGAAACAGGTTATCTCCATAACAAAGTCTCTGGGGGCCAGAACAACAGTTGCTGGCCCAGGGCTTTGGAGCAGTCTTTGTGTGGAAGAATGTGCACCTGAGGACCCTTCCCAAAGCACCTGGCA